>JAPKLY010000210.1:782811-802576 GCA_026898435.1 Prunella vulgaris | reverse complement strand
TGTTGTTTCCAAGACAAGAATGTATTTGTATTATGGGTAGGTTTTTTATAAAAAAAAATGTTTTGTAGAAGTGTTTTATAAAATTTGTTCATAGTATCAAATTTATATCATTAGATGCATTTATTGATACTATTAAAAATATTTGTTAATACCATAATATTTTGCACTGTAATTTCAATTACAAGTCTAACGATATTAATAACTGCATATAATAATATCAATAGGTAAAGCTGATGATATTAATTTTATAATGTAAAATTATACAAGGAAGATTCCACTACTACACATATTAACTTAGAAAGCTTCACTTGGAGAGATCTTGTTAAAATGAGCACTCTAAGTCATCACTTAGAGAGCTCATTTTAATAAGAGCTCTCTAAGTGATAACTTAGAAAGCTCATTTTAACAAGAGCTCTACAAGTGAAAGCTCATTTCGGAAAGAAAAAAAAAATCACTTATAAAGCGGTTAAAAACCGCATTAAAAAAAAAAGGCTTCAAAACGGTGTGACCGCTATATAGGACGTAGCGGTTAAAAACCGCTGCACAAGGTCCCCTTCTTTCGCATGACACAACCCCTATTTTTGTTTTTTTTTTTAAAGTGATTGTCTAATTTGGCCCACATAACAACCCAGGCCTAGGGGTGTTCAAAAAAATCGGAACCAGCGGTTCAAAAAATCGGCGGTTCTGAACCGTTGAACCGGACCGTAACCGATATACAGAAGGGCAGGTTACGGTTCAAATGTAAAAAAACCGGCAGTTCAACGATTAACCGACGGTTCACGGTTACCGCCGGTTCACGGTTCGAACCGCCCGAACAGTCGGTTTTGGCGGTTTTGTTTTTTAAATTTCAAATTTTTTAATTTTGATCCGACGGTGAAAATTAAGTGTCCGTTACAGATCGACAGACCAGATTAAAGGGAGCGTTTGTTGAACCGCCGGTTCAAACCGGAACCGCCGAACCGTGTAAGTGTAAGTGGTGGTGATGGTCCTTGTTTAAGTGTTATTAATAATTTTATAAGTTCATATTCACTAAAAAGAGCAAGAACGGATAATCCTTGTGAAGAACTTGAAAATTATTTAACTTCTTCTTTTGAGACTCATCTTGATGAACGAGATGAAGATCTTGACATACCAGTGTGGTGGTCGAGGAGAGCAAATATATATCCGACGATGGCAAAGCTCGCTAGAGAAATTCTTACATGTCCGCCATCAACTGTTGCTTGTGAACAAACTTTTAGTTTGTGAGGGTATACTTTGGATTCAACAAGATCAAATATGATCGTTGAAAATGTAGAGAATCAATGTCTACTTGATGATTGGGTAAGAGCCGAAAATAGGGCTCAACAATTGGAAAATGATGATGAAAGTGAAGAATGGACCTCAACTGGTGGAAGTAGTAATGAATGAAACTTGAAGAATTCAACATTCGAGCTCGAGCCAACGACCACGAGGTAAGTTTTGAGGTAAGAGAACTACGTGGACTTTGATTCCTTATGGATACGTAGGCACTTAATTTTAAGTTTGGAACTTAGAATTTCTAAGTTTATTTCTTAAAATTAAGCTCAAGTCCAATTTTTTTTATTCCCCCCCCTCCCTCCTTCCATTTTTTTAATTTATAAATAGAATGTAATTTATGTAATTATAATTTTCTAACTAGTTTGTAATTTTTAACTTGTAAAATTGTAATTTTGTAAATTGTAGTGTTAGTAACTTAGTATAGACTATAGTGCTATTACTATAATTGTTAGTTGTTACTTGTTCATTGTAATTTAGAAATTATAATATAAGTGCACAAATTTTATTAATAAAATTTAATTTCAATTCAATTTGTACTTATATAGTTGTGTTATTATGTAAATTTTATATTTTGTAAGTTTGTAAATTTTAAATTTAATCAAAAGATATGCAACTATTTTAAATTATAGATCAATAATCATGTTTATCATATATTTTAAAATTTAAAAAAAAAAACTGAAAAACCGGTAAACCGCCGGTTCCGAATAGGAACCGTCGGTTCACGAACCGTAACCGGAACCTTGTAACCGCCGGTTCGATTACGGTTCAAAATTTACTGAACCAGAACCGGCAGTTCCGAACCGTTTGAACACCCTACCCAGGCCCATGTATATATATATATATATAATTACTATAACATGTTACCGTATGTATATATACATATATAAAATATCCTAACTCAGGCATTTCTCAGGTTAGAATCAAATATATAGACTTCATAATTTTGTTATATATCTATACGCTCCACGCCGCCGCTTTCCGTCGGAAAGATGCCGCTCTCCACCGTAGATCCGCGGTTTGCTGAAGCCGCTGTAGATCCACCGTTTCGACTTTGAAGCCACTGCTCTCCGCCTGAAGCAGCCGCTCTCCGCCTGATGCTGCCGCTCTCCGTCTGAATCCACCGCTCTCCGCCTGAAGTCGCTGTTCGCTGAAGATTGCCGCCTTCTGCCATAGATCCGATGGTGTAGATCTGAAGGCCGCACGTCTGGAAACGGGGTGCACATCTAAAAACGATTTTTTATGTTGAATTTTTTATGGAGATATCTGCTGAAATTTTTATGGAGATGTAGCTGTTGAAATTTTTATGTTGAAATTTGCTCTGTTTTTTATGTTTCAATGGAGATATTTGTTGAAATTTTTAGGTTTTCAGTCGACTAATGGTTGTTTAATATCTATTTGTGATACTTATGTTTTAATGGTTTAATTCCTACTTATGATACTAATGGTTGTTATCAGTCACCTATTTGTGATATATGTTGAAATGTTTATGTTTTCTTTAATTCCTACCACTGCAATTGATTTTCTACTTAATTGTGTTTACAGTGATTTCTCGTAATACAACCAATTTGTTTCATTTCACAAACTGATATTAATGGTTCAGATAAAATTAGCACTAAAAATATAATTTAAAAAAAAAATACCCTAGAAAGCGGTTCATGACCGCTGCGCAAGAAAATAAAATAAAATAAAATAAAAAATGAATTGAGCCTAGAAAGCGGTTCTATAACCGCTTTCTAAGCGTGTCTCCACTTAGATAGCTTTCGCTTGGAGAGCTCATTTAACCGCTTTCTAAGTGGATTTTCGTGAGCTCTCCAAGCCTTTTTTTGTAGTAGTGTTCCGTGTTGCATTATCATGATTGAATTACTCCATGTGATCCTTCATCTTCTGTTCCATACTCAGAAAGTGACTCTATTCATGGTTTAACGAGCTTATTATTTATGATTCAGGTTAGATTCAAGTATATAAATTTTATTTTTCTTGAAAGAATAGAGATCACAATTTTATTTTATTTTCATTTATAAGACAAGAGACAAATATGGATGTAGGGTTGTAAACGAATCGAATCGAATATCATAATTTTGTATTTGTATTTGAATAATAATCGAATCGAATATTTGTAATCGAATATGAATCATAAAATGTCGAATACGAATATCATAATTCGAATACCTAATCGAACCAAAACTATTTGATTCATTTACAACCCTCGAGTGAGGGTTTGAAAGATATGTGCATATGATATCTAGGTTATTACCTAATAAGCTTACATCCTTAAAATAATGGTAATTATATTAGCTATAAATTTATAATGGTCTACAATCTTAAAATAATAATAATAATAATAATAATAATAATAATAATAATAATAATAATAGCAATAATTATACTAACTATTATCATTATAATATTTATAAAAAAAAATTAATCGAATATTTATGAATATCGAAAATCATTATTTTGTATTCGCATTTGAATAATAATCGAATATTTGTAATCGAATTCGAATCATAAAATTTCGAATATAAATATCAAAATTCGAATTCGAATACCGAATCGAATCAAAATTATTTGATTCGTTTACAACCCTAATGGATGGCAGTACGCTTAACAATTTAATGATTTGGTAAGATAACCATGTAAAACAGAAAACTATATATCTGAATAGAAAAGTTACTCTAAAATTAAGGTAGTGCTTCATAGAAAATTATCCAATGATATAGCGTTTAATAGAAAATTATTCAATGACGAGGAGTATGAGAATATATATATATATATAATAATTATAATAGTTGATGAGCATAAAATAATAAATATTAGAGTATATAATTTTAATTTATAAATAAAATAAGCATTACTCTCACTTAACTACTCTTCTCACATTCTATAATCATTTTCATTAATAATTCTTTTAAATCACAACAATCAACTTCTTTTGTCTATTATTTTTAAAATTAAAATATTAATGAATTACCAGAAAGACAATTATTCATGCAAAAAGGAAAAAGCATCGTAAGTTTGCCACAAATTGAAGTAACTGGAAACAAGCCTCCTAAGTTTCCCATAAAGCCCATATCACTGTGTGGGAGAAAAAAAGAGAGCATAAAATAATACTTCCTCCATTTAGTAGGAATTTATATCATACGGTATGATATATTTATTAAAAAAATTATTTTATATATAAACTAATAATATATGGATATATATGTAAAATTTTATGAGTGTGTATGTAAATTAATATTTTATTTAGTAGTGTTTAAATTTATTTGAGATGTACAAATAAAAAAAATTAAATTTCACAAGGCAGTGGGAAGTTTCTATTTTGCCAGTGTAAGAGCATTCCCAATGGTTGGTGACAAATTTTCCACCAAATTCACTTAGGCTCTAATTGGATGGATAGATTTGAAAATGAATAGATTAAAAAAAAAAGTACATGTAATAAATCATACATTTCACGTTAGGAATTATAAAGAGATGGAAGAGAAGAAAAAAGTAAGGAAAATGAGAGATGAAAGGGTGGGGAGGAGGGATTTCACAAATGACATGGGTTTGAAGAGGATTTACAAATCCTCCATTTTAAGCATAAAATGGAATCTAAGTATTTGTAAATCCATGGAGAGGGTGGTTATTTGTGTGTGAAATTCATGGATTTCTAATCCACCCATCCAAATGGAGTCTTATTTGCTATAAAATTTGTCACCTATAGTAAAATCATCTTCAATCATAAAACTTAAATCTTAACTCATCCGTGGGAGTACAACGTTCTCCCCACCGAGCAGGAGGCGAGCTCGGCACAAGCTCGCCAGCGCCTGGAGTGAGCCGGCAATGCCAAGATGGTGGAGGAGGAACCTGCCCCGTACACTGGGCGAGCTTCGGCCTACACCGAAGCCTCCGCCACGCATCAATCGCAAAGGAGAGAAGTCCTCCAGGGCCGTCTGGGCCCGAGGTACGGGGAGAATGAGAGGACGGCGGCCCCAGCTGCATCCCACGGGGACTCTGACCAACAACCGAGCAGGTCTGCCCATGAAAGGCTGAGAAGGCCCGCCACCGATAGGCTGGGCACCCATGGCGGATGTCAATTCCAGCCCGTCACAGAGAGGTCACCCCAGAGTGAGGCGCCTCTGGGGCGTGCGTCCACGAGACGCACGACCTTCGAGCAACGTCCACCGGAGGTGACCCGCGATGATAAAAAGGCCGTCGAAATGCTACAAGCACAAGTAGTAGCCAAATCCGGCGGACCTAACGCCACTACTCTTCCCGCATCTCCATTGGCACCTGTCATCCTCCGCGCGCCGGTCCAAAAGAAAATTCAGTTACCGGTGATGTCTGCTTACGAGGGCGAATCCGACCCGAAGGTCCACCTGGCCAAGGACGCAGACTTTATGATTTCGGTTGGCGCCACCGACTCCACCCAGTGCCGGAACTTCCCACTGACCCTAGGGGACCGAGCTCACCGCTGGTTCTCATCACTCGCCCCGGGGTCAATCTGCTCATTTGGCCAACTCTCGCGGGAGTTCTTGATCCACTTCTCTGGGTTCGGATCCTACCTGACCCAGAAGCACCGACTCGTCAACATCCACCAAGGCGAGAGCGAGACCGACCAGCAGTACCTGGAGAGGTTCGATAAAATCCTGCTGGAAGGCGAGCCGGTGAGCGAGGACACGAAGGTTGTCGCAGTGATGGCCGGACTAAAAAAAGGCACCGATCTCTGGAAGGAGATGCACCTTGCATGTCCCAACACTTACACCGAATTCCACCACAAGACGGGGGTGTCCGTGGCTATGCAGGAGGCACTACTGAAAGAAGTTGGTGCCCAGGAGGAGAGGAAGCCCTACGGGAAGAAGTCCGGGGGCACATACAAAGCCTCCCGGAACTTGAAAGCTTTTGGCGAGGGGGAAGAGCTCAGGGAGAAGCTCAACCAGGTCCTCACGGTCTCCGTCGACCACGTCTTTCCGGCTGTTAAAAACAAGGCCCTGCTGGAGGAGCCTAGGTGGATCCGTCAGGACTGCATGAAGCTCAACCCCAACAAATACTGCGCCTACCACCAAGCCATCGGCCACTTCACCAGCGAGTGCCGAGACCTCCTCAAACAACTCTGGAAATTTTATGAGGATGGCAAGCTGGCGGAGTTCGTGAAGAAAGCCCCAACTAAAAGTCCGAGGTTCGAGAGGAGGGTGGCCTCCGACGATGAAGAGGAGGAGGACGCGGGCCAGCGCGGACCTCAAAATAGGAGGAGGGCACCTCCCCAACCTCAGCAAAACTTGGAGCCCACCCGAGAACTCCTAGTTCTCGAGGAGGAGATCGAAGCTGTCGGAGGTCTCCAGGACGGGGGGATCTCCATGTCAAAGAGAAAGAGGAAGGCCGAAATCCGGGCCGTGAACCAGGTCCAAGAAGGCAGCTCCGGTCACAGGACCGTCGCACAGCTTACTGATGAGCTGACATTCTTCTCGGCGAACCTGGAGGGGGTACTGACGCCCCACAATGACTCGTTGGTGATAACCGCCAACATCATGAACGTCCGAGTCCACAGGCTACTTGTGGACACCGGCGCATTCACCAACATCCTCTTCAAATCCACCTTGGATGCCTTAGGTGATTTCGAGTCGTATATGGAACCTAGCAATGCTAGGATAGTGGGGTTCGGAGAAGCTGTAACCGTCCCTCTAGGTAGTATTAGGTTAAGCGTCCAACTTGTATCGGCCGAGGACCCGGAGTGGAGACTGACTAGGCTCATAGATTTCCTAGTTGTCGACCAGCAATCCTCCTACAACGGGTTCCTTGGCCGTCCGTTTATCAATGAATTCAAAGTGGCGTGTTTGACCTACTACTACTGTTTGAAATTTCCAACTCCAAAGGGAAATGGAACTATAAAAGGTGACCAGAAGAAGGTCAGAGAGTGTTTACTCCAAATTAAAGATGGCCAGGTCAAAAAGGCGATGACGCGGGTCCAAGTCCTTGAAGAGGACATACAAGTCCCAGCAGACGAGCCAAACATCCTAGACGTCATCTCGGTCGAAACTGAGATGATAGAGATAGGCGACCTGCCGGAAATCGACCAAGTGTCAGGACCTGCGCATGACGCACAACCAGCGCCAATGGAGGGATTGGAGGAGGTCCAAAACAACCAAGTGTTGGGACCTGTGCAGGAACAACAACCTGCTCCCATGGAGGTGGTTAATGAAAGCCAAGATGGGGGGCCTACGGGAGGCCAAGAACCAATACCGATGGACGTCGACCCAACTCCCCCGGTCATCGAACCATCCCAAGTTGACAAACCACCGGAGGTACTCACTTCTGATGAACCCACTCAAGCTGAAAGCCAGCCCGATGACCTCGAACCTGCGCAGATGTCACAAGAGGAGTGGGACGAGTTCATCAGTGACCTTAGGTGGAAAAGTCAAAAGAGAAAAGCCACCCCCATGGAAGAACTGACGGCACTCCCGGTGGACCCGAAAAGGGACTTGGAACTTTTCATCGGTTCTGAGTTACCTGAATCGTACCGGTCGAGGATGGAGCTGTTCTTGATGTCCAACCTGGACTTATTTGCCTGGTCCCATGAGGATATGACGGGAATCCCGCTGGAGCACGCTTGTCACAGACTTAATATAGACCCGACGAGGAGACTCGTACGTCAAAAGCGAAGGAAGTACGGACCAGACAAATACGCGGCTCTAACTGTAGAGGTAGAGAAGTTTTTAGACAACAAGCTGATCAAAGAAGCTTTGTGTCCGCAGTGGGTCGTGAACCCCATTCTGGTGAAGAAACACAACGGGACGTGGAGGCTCTACATCGACTTCACGGACCTAAACAAAGCGTGCCCGAAGGACAACTTTCCACTACCTCACATCGATCAGTTAGTCGATAGCACCGCAGGCCATGAGATGATGACATTCATGGACGCTTTTGCGGGCTATCACCAGATAGCTTTGCACCCAGACGACCAGGAACATACGGCGTTCTACACCAACAAGAACATGTATTGCTGGGAGAGGATGCCATTCGGACTTATCAACACATGAGCAACCTACCAAAGGTTGGTGAATAAAATGTTCGACCAACACATTGGAGAATCCATGGAGGTGTACGTGGATGACATAGTTGTCAAGAGTTTGAGGAACGAGGACCACCTCGACCACCTCAAACAGACCTTCGACATACTGCGTCACTACAACATGAAACTGAACCCCAAGAAAATATGCTTCGGCGTACACTCCGAAAAGTTCCTGGGGCACCTAGTTAGTCAGCGTGGAATCGAGGTCAACCTGACGTAGGTCCAATGTATAATCGAGATGGGTGTCCCCGATTCCGTGTAGAAAATTCAAAAACTGACTGGGTGCATGGCAGCCCTGAACAGATTCATCTCCAGGTCTGGTGACCGAAATCGTCCTTTCTTCGAGGCGATTAAGGCAAACACACGGAGGTACAAGGAGATGGCCAAAGCTAACAAGCTCCACCTCAAAAACCACTTCGTATGGACAAGTGAATGCCAACGAGCCTTCGAAGACATCAAGGCATACCTGGCGGACACGCAGGTCCTGTCAAAGCCGATACCTGGAGAGAAGTTATACCTCTACCTAGCTGCGTCGGAGGTGGCCATCAGCTCCGTCCTGGTCCGAGAAGAGGTGAAAACACACCTACCAGTGTACTACGTAAGCCAAGTCTTACACGAAGCTGAGTTGCGGTATACCCCAACGGAGAAGCTAGCCTATGCACTGGTGACGAGTGTTAGGAAATTGAGACCCTACTTCTTTGACCACCCGGTGGAGGTGCTGACGACGTTCCCACTACGTCAAATACTACAGCGCCCAGACACCGCTGGACGCCTGCTGAAATGGTCACTGGAGATTAGCCAATACGGTATAACCTACGCACCCCGAACAGCGATCAAGGGACAAGCGCTGGCCGACTTTATCGTCGAGCTAACTTTCCCGCAAGATCCAACAAGGGGATGCGTAGCTCCGTGGCATCTCTACGTGGATGGGTCATCAACCAGTGTAGCAGCGGGCGCCGGCGTGGTCCTGATCAGCCCGGACAGACAGGTCTTCACCTCCGTAATCCGGTTCGACTTTCGAGCAACCAACAATGAGGCGGAGTATGAGGCTTTGATAGCTGGACTTAGGCTATCATTAGCTGTGGGGGCAACCAACCTCCAAGTCTTCGAAGATTCCCAGCTAATCATATCCCAAGTCCGGGGGGAATATGAGGCAAAAGACCAGCAGATGATGACCTACCAAAAGATAGCCACGAGTCTGATCTCGATGTTCACACAGGTCAACATCAATCAGATACTGCGGCTAGAAAACACGCAAGCAGACGCCTTAGCCCGGCTAGCTACCAGCAATAGCGAAGCCGAATTCATGGAGGTTGTGATCACCACACTGAAAAACCCCTCGACGTTCGATTACAAAATAAACCAAACCTCGAGTGGGGGGCAGAAGGACAGTGAAGATGGTGAAGATTGGTGCACTCCAATCCAAAAATATTTAACAGATGGAACAACCCCCGTGGACACCTGGGAAGCTAGCCGGCTAGTAAAGCAAGCTGCCAGATATACACTGCTGGATGGCCAACTCTACAAACGTGGATTCTCTCTACCCCTACTCCAATGCCTAACTAAGAAGCAGGGGTCCGAAGTGTTAGAAGAAATTCACGAAGGAATTTGTGGGAGTCACACTGGGGGGCAAGCATTGGCATATAAGACGATCAGACAGGGCTACTATTGGCCCACTCTTCGCAAAGATGCCATCAGCTTCGCACGAAGGTGCCGAAAGTGTCAACTTTTTGCACCTAACATCCACTCCCCAGCCAACCAACTGAAATCGGTTTTCAGCCCATGGCCTTTCGCGAAATGGGGAATCGACTTGATCGGCCCATTTCCACCTGGTAGAGGCGGTGTAAAGTTTGTTGTTGTAGCAGTAGACTACTACACTAAGTGGGTTGAGACCGAAGCTCTCACAACAATAACTCAAGAAAGGATGATCGGCTTTATATGGAAGAACCTGATTTGCAGATTTGGACTCCCGCAGTCGGTCATCATTGATAATGGAAGGCAGTTCGACGGACAGAAGTTGAGGGACTTCTGCAGTTCATGGAACATCAAGAAGCACTACTCAACTTCGTACCATCCACAGTCGAACGGCCAGGTCGAGGTGATGAACAAAATCCTGAAACACATATTGAAGCTCCGCCTCGAGGAGAAGAAAGGGAGCTGGGCGGATGAGCTCCCGGAGGTCCTATGGTCTTACAGAACTTCCTACCGGGCCAGCACCGGAGATACCCCGTTCGCCCTAGCTTTCGGGACTAAGGCCGTAGTCCCGGTCGAAGTCAAAAACAAGACTTGGAAGGTGGTAGGATACGACGAAGAAAAGAACGACGAAGCCTTGGCGGTAGAGAAGGATCTGATCGAAGAGACCAGTGCTTCATCAGAAATGAAGAATGTCACCTACAAGCGTAGAGCAGAAAAGTACTACAACTCCCAGGTCCGAGATCGAAAATTCAAGATCGGAGACCTGGTGTTGAAAAAGAAATTGATGGCCCCGCCAGGTGTATTCGGTTCAAACTGGGAGGGACCGTTTCGAGTCACCGCAGCCTGGCCAAACGGCACTTATGACCTCGAAGACACAGACGAGCCAAGCGAGCCCGAGTAGTGCCAGGCTCGGCTCAGCTCGTTAAGCTTATCGAGTTGAGCCGAGCCTAGCTCGTTAAGTAAATGAGTATTTTTTTAAGCTCGGCTCGGCTCATTTAACACTTTGAGTCGAGTCGAGTCGAGCCCTTAACGAGTCCAGTCGAGCCGAGCTTACGAGCAGCAGTATGAGTGATTTGAGAATATGAATTGTATTATTATGTAAAATATTAATATTTTATACCCTAAATTATATAATATTTATAAAATAACCTTAATTTTTCGAGCCTACCGAGCAGTTCGCGAGCCTATCGAGTCGAGTCGAGTCGAGCCTTAACGAGCCGAGTCGAGCCGAGCTCACGAGCGGCTCGTTTATTTTAACAGCTCTACGCAGAGGGCAACTTCTCGTCATACACCTGGAGTGCGGCTCACCTGAAAAAGTTCTACCAATAGACTAGGATCCTGTAATAGACTAGTCGAAGGTTCGCATCAGAGATGTTGATAGCAACCGGTGTAAATTACGTTGCTATAAAAAGTCAGAAAATTTGTGAAATCAGAAAAATTTGCCAAGTGTCAGGACCTGCGTAGCTCGTCCCCCCCAGCGAGCTACCTTAGGTCGCCCACTGCCCAGGAGAGCTCGCCAGCCCCAGCTCGCCCAAGCACCCAAAAATCATTGATGCGCAAGGACCAAGGTCCCAAACGTTGTAATTAAATAGCTCGAAGGCAAAGGCCAAAGTGCCCAAGGTCGCGAAGGTACCCTCCTTAAAGGGTTGCTAAGCACCTACTGCCACAAGTTAGAAAAATTCACGAAAAAGACGAAAAACGTCTAAGGCAAGGTTCATGAAACCCAACGGCCCAACGTGAATTAATCGAAGTGCAGCTCACTGCTCTAAGTGGTCTAAGACGAGCAATTCGCGGTCCTAAGTGGCATAAGATGAGGAATACGCACTCTCAGAACAGAGGTACAATTCGTAGTCGTAAGTGGCGTAAAACGAACAATTCGCTTCTCAAAGTAGAATAAGACGAACAGTTATGTACCAGAAAAATAAATAAGAACGAGCTATTTAAAAAATTATAACGTATAAACGCAAAAACAAAGTGCGATGAGTTGGACAAAAAATGGCTCGAACTCTATTCAAAAGACACTTAGGAAATTTTCAAGACAAAAACACTTGAAAATTCCTAAGTGTTCGAAGTGGTGCTGGCCACAAAGGCCGACCAGCTAGCCATCTTTAAACTACAAAAGTATGCTTCTTCTGGGCGAGCTATACAAAGTCCGGCGAGCTCTAACTACTTACTAAAAAACAAAAGCTACGCTAAAAAAAAGCAAGAAAAAACTAAGTCTAAGGGACCTCGGGGTCGGCGACCTCTTGAACAGCTCCGTTGGGAGCGACCTGACGAATGGGAGTGGGGGTCGGAAGGGCGAGCTCAGTCTCGGAGGTGATGTTCCCAATGAGCCCGCTGGTGTCGAGCTCACTGATGTTGAGCATCGCATCCCCTAGGGCCTCCTGCATTTGTTCCATAGTCGGCGGAGTTCGCTCATCACCATCAACACCCCCGGCGACGTCCCTGGCACCCTCGGCGAGCTCGGCAGTCAGGACCTCTTTCATTTGGATGATGTTGAATTTTTCACGAGCGGCATCGAGGTTGATCCCGTAGCCGGCGAGGTCCCTTATGTTCAGCTCCGTGCCGGGGGGAATCTTGGACTTGGCCAAGCAATCATCGAACTAGGCCACAAGAGCCTCCCATTCGCTGTCATTGTTTATCCGTGCCCATTGGAAGGAACGGATAACCTCGGCAAAGCAGAGAACGTAGCCCTTGTCGGTGGCGATCACCTTCGCGAGCTCCAGCTCCTCGGGAGAGATGGTGGCGTCCGTGTGACCCATGAGCTCAGCAATCTCTAAGGCCTTAGCAGCGACCTCCTGGTGGAGCTTCGAACATTCCTCCTGGTTCCCCTGGCTTTGATCCCGGAGAATCCTCACCTCGTCCCTGGCCCGGGCGAGCTCTTCATCCTGGGTAGCGAGCTTCCGGCGAGCTTCTTCAAGTTCAGCTTGTTGGCGGCGGAGGTCGGCTTGGTATTTTTCCATCATCTTGATGCCGAGCTGCTCTGCCTCCAACGAAGCCTTCGCCTTAGCCTCCATCCTGGCGAGCTCGTCGAGGGCCTTTTTCCGCCCATCACCCACCCTATTGAGCGTTTTCTTCGCTTCGTGGCGAGCTCTGTCGGCGGCAGTGACTTCATCCGTGACAAGTTGGGCCGCCGCCATCGCCGCACAGGCATAATGCATTGCCAGCCTCGCCTTATCGGCGGGCTTCTACCTCTCGATCATTGTGAGCTCGGAGGTGGAGATGTACTTGGCGGCCTCGGTGACGATCCGGTAAGCTGGCCCATCGGGGAGATCCCTTGGCGAGGTCATAGCCTTGCACCTCTCCGCAGTGTGAAGAGCCTCAGGCCGTTGTGGGAGCTCGGCGGGGGCATACCTGCACACGTCCCAAGAGTTAGCAATAATTATTAAAATAATGCTTCCAACTTCAAAATGGAGCTCGCCCTCTTACCCGAACCTATCGGGGTTGAGCCCGAGGAGGGTGTCATCCCGGATAGGGACCCCGTAGGGAGACGGCGGGGGTGCGCTCTGAGGAGTTAGAGGCGCAGCAGTAGATTGAGTCACGAGAGCTCGCCCGTGAGCCGATCCGGAGCCCCCTCGATCACTGTGCTCGACGGAGCCCCCCTCAGTTCGAGCCCGCTTGTCGGAGCGAGCTTCATCCTCGCTCACCCGCGAGCCATCCCCCCGATGGAGAGCCCGCTTGGTCTGGTGGGTTGGGGTCAGAGAACCCCGCTCAGACCCAGAACCTCGGCCCGACCCTTTCTTCGCGGGGGCGACCTTCTCTTTGGTAGAGGGAGGTGTCGAGGCCTTCTGTGAGCCTGAGCCCCAAGCCTTGTCCGCGGCTTTGGTGACCTCCAGCTTCTTGGTCGCGTCCAGCACCGCCCCGGACGGGATGCCTTCTCTACCTGGGCGAGGTTTGCCCATCTTTAGCTGCCGAGCTAAAAAATGATAAACTTCAGGAATTTCAATAGGAGGAAGCTCGACAACGGGACCTGCACCTGCATGATAGACAAGTTAGCAACTCGGCGAGCTCCACTTACGGAGTGGCGAGCTACCAAAACTTCAAAATTGTGAGAAGCTAGCACCTTGGGCAGCGAGGTGGTGAGGTGAGGTGATGAGACCGGCGAGCCTGCGGCAATGATGTTGGCACAGATGTTGGATCTCGCGATCTTTCTTCTCTCGCAAACAACAAACGGTTCCGCACGAACTCGAGGCCGACGGAGATCTCGGGCTTCCCGTGGCTCGATTTGTGACGTTTCAAGCCTGCAAAAAAGATAGATTAGATTAGAAATCTAATCCAACGCGCACACACCGAAGTACGCTACCTACAGCTCGCCTTCCCGTATTCTTCGGGAGTAAGGATACGCCCTCCGCATCCGTTGGAAGCTCGCCAGTCCCCCCGATGAAGAAGAACTGTTATTTCCAGTCCCGGATTTTTTTTAGGAGGTCGCCTAAAAACTTGTCCCCCGGGCGAGCTTGAAGAGAATAGTATCCTCTCCCTTCCCTCACTTGCCGGATCACGTAGAAGAGCTCACTGATCTCCGCCGTGGTTAATCAGTTCTCATAGCCCTCGAGGCCGAAAACGGTCAGCGCTGCCAACAAGCTGCTCCATGCATTTGGGGTCAGCTGCGTAATGGCGAGGTTTGTGTCCGCCAGGAACTGCCCGATGATGGGATGCAGGGGCAGGGTGAGCCCGGCCTTCAGGGTGTTGTAGTTTATGGCTGTAAGTCCGGTAGGAGGGAGGTCGGCACGCTTTTTATCCCCAGGAGCGTACATAAAGATGTCCAAAGGAATGCGGAACATCTTCTGGATCTTAGACAAGGCGAACTCACTAACGATGCTCTCCACCTCGGTCGCTTTGAGGTCGGACTCGCCAGCAGCCTTGCGGAAAGCTCGCTGGCGCAGAGGGAAGTTCGCCACATGGGTTACCACGTACTCCCTCCATCCGAAATCATGGACGACGTTGGCAGGAACTTGATGCTCAGGGAGTCTGGGGAACAGAAAATTGATAAACCGGAGGTACTCATAGGTGACCTCCGTTCCCATATCGTCGCCGACCTCCTGATCGATCTCGTGAGCTAGCTAGCTGGCTGGGTAGTCGGCCTCGGCGATCTCTTCCCGAGCCTCGCCCTCTCCCTGAGCCTCGGCTTCGGCGACCTCTTCCTCATCCGGGGCAACGGCCCCCTCAGAAGCTCGCTCGGAGTAGTCCCATAGCTCGCGAAGCGGGGACTGCTCGCCGGAGTTTGTGGCTCGCTCGCCAGAATCAGAACGGACCTCGCCCAGGAGTTCACGACCACTCGGGCGAGCTACAGAGCTCGCCCCGGAGCCCGATGAAATAAGCACGGGGGTCATCTGGGGGATCGGCCGTTCGTCAGTCATCGGTTTATTTCCCAAGTTACGATTCGAGGCGGTACGACTCGAAGAGTGCTCGGACATGGTAAGTCAGTGATCGGGAATGTTCAGTTCCAAAAGTCCAAAGGTCCAAAAATCGATCCAACAGTCGCCAGAGTGTTTGGGTACGTAGCCGAAAATCCGAAAAGGAAAGTAAAAAAGAAAAAAAATCTGGATTTCTACCTTTGGGAATGCTCGGAGACACGTCGGAAGCGAAGGAACGATCGTCGAAAATGCGCTCGGAGAAGTGAAGAAGCAAAGTGAGAAATGATCTTGGTTTCGCCTATTTATAGACATGGGGCGCGAGCTCGAATTTCGTGAAGGACCAGGGACCTTTTTGCAAAGAATTTGAAAAGTTACCATTATGGGCGCAAGAAACCACACCTAAAAAGGCGTGCACGATGCCTCGACTCCCGCACCACATCGGCCAAAGTAACCGCTGTGGCCGAGCTCACCCACCAGCTCGGCACTCGTCTGAAGGTAGCTCGCCGGAGCTCGAGTTCTCCAGCTCGCCCGCACACCTGACGAAGTCATGGTGCGCGCGAGCTGGGGGGCAAATGTTGATATGGCGAGCTAACACAACTGGCGTAAGAATAATCTCCAAGGCTTAACAGGTCGCCGGGGCCCAACCGGATCCATGAAGTTCACATGGGTGGAGCTCGCCCACAGGGGTGGAGCTCGCCCACGCAGCTCGCCCGAGGAGCCCTCCACCCTCATGAGGACCTCGCCCCTGAGCTCGCCCAGGAGCTCGTCTTGTAGCCTGCTAGGTCCCGATGGTTGCGCTCTTTTTCCCTCCGTCCGATTTATCCACAAGGGTGGTTTACGGCGAGGTTTTTACTGAGGCCCATCTAGTCTAAGGCATTGTAGTAGGACGAGGCACGATGTAGAGAGCAGTGTGAGGGACCAGGACGAAGGTTACGGACCTTCGTCAACATCGGAAGCCAAATAGGCTCGTAAGGTGCCACCTCACACTCGCACACCTATAAATAAGACATCTCTTGTAACAATTCCAACAATTAATACATTCTCTCCACTTTACTTTCTCTCTCTAAGCTCTTCATTCTCTCTCTCTCTCTACATCATTCTCAAGAACTCCAAGAACACTTAATTCATAGATTATTGTTTGGTAGAATTAATCCGACATAACAAGCCACATCAACACACGATTAATAAATTCTATCAACAATTTGAGATTAAAATCAGACATTCAATAAATTATGAGACTAATTTTTTTTTATTTCGGTATATTGTATTTGGACTACCAAACATTAGTAATTATTTATTATACTCTCTCCGTCCCAATATTTTCTTCATAAGTGAAGTTTCACGCATATTAAGAAAAAGTGAAGTATATGAGTGTGAAGTTAAATAATAAAATATAAAAAGTATACTTTATTGACTTTTGTGAGTGTGAGTTGTTTCCTCTTTTAAGGTGTGAAGAAAAAGAGTTGGGACATCAATATAAAAAAAATATGAAATTTATGTTGGCACTCCTTATCTTGGTCATTTCATAAAAAAAACATTTCATGGGGCCCCTCCTGGTGCCTTTTTTTTAGCTATCAAAAGAGACCTAAATATTTGAACCGTGAACGAAGGGATAGACCGGCGACGAAACTTGGGCCAAGAAAAAAGTCTTGGTTTATCCAAAGCTTCGACAAAAATAAATATCAACTGTGGTTTAAAATCCTCTTGTCCATTCGACAATGCATCGGAAGCTGGTTCTCGCCATACTGCAGGCAGCCATCCTATCAATTCATCTCCCCACTTTCCTGTGCGCAAATCTAAACTGCAGCGACGACGCATTCGACTGCGGCAGCATCGCCTACATAGCGTATCCCTTTTGGGGGGGCAGCCGCCCCCAAGAATGCGGTATGGAAGGATACCAGATAGAGTGCCTTGGCGGCGTTCCCATTCTCAACATCTCCGCACTATCTTACCGAGTCACAGAGCTCGATTTCTCCTCCAATACTATCAAGCTCTCGAGACAAGACCTGTGGAACACCAGATGCCCCAAAAGCTTCCGCAACACAACCATAGACCACCGGCTTTTCAAATACCCCAAAACACCGACGGATCAGAACCTGACTCTCTACTACCACTGCAGTACTGATGGGCATCCACAGGTAAACGAGTTCAGCTGTGGAGGTCAGACTGCCAATTTCTTCGAGACAGGGGACGTGTTGTCCGGTCCAGGACCCAATATCACCTGCAAGGATAGTATCATTGTTCCGATAAATATTAAGTCGGCTCAGTCTTTGCAAAACCCGACAGCCTCCTCCGTAAATGTGTTGCAGGCGGCTCTCAACTCTGGCTTCTCCATCCAGTGGATAAAACTAACGCTGCTGCAGAGTACTCGGCCCTTTTGCAATAGTAACATCTATGGGTCTTGCATCGGTACTAGTGCGAACAAAAATTATAGAAAACGCCCTTGTAACTACGCTAATATGTGCTACAACGCTGCCTCCGCCCCTGAACAACATCCAGGTATGCTAATGTTTGTCATTATTTATTTTAGTTTTGAAAGAACTCCGCTCACTCTTGGTTACCATGAAAGAATTTGGCCTCATCTAAAAGTTCAAATTTGTAGAAAAATGTGAAATCAATTCATTTATTTAACATCCCTAACAACTTTCTATTGAACTTATCATTTTGCTTTCCTGTTTTCTTCCCAAGGTATGCCGCCAGTTCAAACTGCCCCAAGTCCAAAAGTTCGTCAAACTGGAGAAGGCATTTGCAAGCTCAATTTTCTTGTTTCATTTTCTCTCAATGAATATATGCAGTTTCCTGTTTTCTTTCCCAAGCGATCTCAGTTTTTGCTTTCCTGTTTTCTTCCCAAGGTATGCCGCCAGTTCAAACTGCCCCGAGTACAAGCGATCGTCAAACTGGAGAAGGTATTTGCAAGCTCAATTTTCTTGTTTCATTTTCTCTCAATAAAGATATGCAGTTTCCAGTCTCTGTTTCTTTTGTTTTCAATTTTATATTGCAGTTTATTTAAATATCATTTGTTCTGGTGAAGGGATGCGGCCTTCTCAAGGACCCGTCTACGCCCCTCAGGGCGTCAATCACTATCCTCCAACTGCAAATGGTACTAACAATTTAGGTAATTCTTTGCGGTTTTAAAGATGTCCGTTCCTTTTTGGATTTACTTATCTTTAATCCAAAATAACCAATCAAATCTAAAGCCTAGTACCATTTCTCCAGAATCAACTTCAAGGAGTCCAGCAAAAAAAGTTGTTATAGGTAAACATAAAACCTTGCGGTCACTTAACATATCATGCATTGCTACTAGTCTAGTGGTATCGTGTAAGTATATGGTTCTTTTTCTGCATGCAGCTGTGCTACTTAGTATTGCCGGTGTGGCTGTATCATCCATGCTCGTGTGCTACTTCATCAAAATGCGATATTCAGCAAAAGCTCGACTTAATAAGGAAAGCAATCAATATGTGGAAAAGTTTCTAATCCAGAATGGCTCTCTGGCTCCTAGGAGATACAAATACTCAGAAATCAAGAAAATTACGAAATCCTTCAGTGTTAATTTGGGTAAAGGAGGATATGGCAGCGTGTACAAAGGTGTGCTGCCAGATGGCTCCCTTGTTGCAGTAAAGGTGTTGATGGAGACAGCTAGCAATGGGGAAGAATTCATCAATGAAGTTGCTAGCATCAGTAGAACCTCCCATGTCAATATTGTCGGTCTCCTTGGATTTTGCTACGAGGGAAGCAAGAGAGCTCTGATCTATGAATTCATGACCAACAAATCATTGGACAAGTTTCTAAGTAATATGGGAGAGACAGATTGTTGCCTTAGTTTGGAAAAGTTGTTCGAGATATCAGTTGGAATCGCGAAAGGTCTAGAATATCTGCACACGGGTTGCAGCACGAGGATTGTTCATTTCGACATTAAACCTCAGAACATTCTTTTAGACGAAGACTTGTGCCCAAAAATATCTGATTTTGGACTTGCTAAGTTGTGCAAGAAGAAGCAAAGTGTGTTATCAGTGCTTGGAACGAGAGGCACCATCGGGTATATTGCTCCTGAAGTATTCTCAAGAAATTTTGGGGGTGTTTCTCACAAATCCGATGTCTATAGCTATGGTATGATGGTTCTTGAAATCGTTGGAGTGAAAAGTGATGTTGAAACAACGCCTGAGATGGCCCCATCAAGTGAGAATTACTTTCCAGATAAAATCTACGAGCAGTTAATGCTTGATGTTAGCAATAACTCATATGATTTGATGGTCGAAGAAGAAGAAGAGATGAGAAGAAAAATGTTTCTGATAGGATTTTGGTGCATTCAAACCATGCCATCGGACAGGCCTTCAATGTCTAAAGTAGTGGAAATGTTGGAAGGAAGTCTCCA
>JAPKLY010000210.1:760876-777811 GCA_026898435.1 Prunella vulgaris | reverse complement strand
TATGTCTGGCCTTGTATTAAGGTAGAGCAACGAGCCAATCAGCTTTCAGTAAAGAGACTCAACAACTTTTTCAGCATCATCATGAACTTGTGATTATTGTGATTATTTGCTTGAATTTGTGTGATTTAATTGCATATTTTTAATGATTTCTAGCATTTAATTGCATTAATTAGAATATTTGTGCATAATTGTAGAGAGAGGTGTTTACTATTTATTTTGTAGAAAATTGTGATTTATTGAGGAAAAACACCTCTCAAATTAATTAAATGGATCAAGTTGAATTGAAAATATTTTTGTTAAGACTTTTTCGGCCCAAGTAGTAATTTGAGTGGCCCATTTGCGAGTTAATTAAATTTGAGCTCATTCTTGTTTGATGTTGCAGGAACAACTTGAAAAAGGAAAGAGGAAAACAAGCATTACTAGGTGCGGGTCCCACCCACATTTGGCCAAGGAAAATGTTATCTTCTTTGCTTTGATTAATCTTCATTGAGCCACTAAAAAGCTGTAACTTTAACTTTAATGCCTCACATCACCATTTTGTCTTCCACAAAGCAACTCCCCACTACTTGAAACCACCGAAACCATTAATTCCGGAGAAGAAACCACAAGCCTAACCACAGCCCACTTTCCCTTACATCACCACAACTCCCACCGGAAATCGTCCACCTCCTTACCGGAATTCACGCCGGAAAGCTCAAAGTCGACGCCGCCGTCGCCTTACGCCGAGGAAATCACAGCCGCGGCCGGAAGTCGTCCACAGTGTGTCGCTCAAATTCGAAGCTTGCCGGAGAAGAAGACCACAGCCGGAATCTGTCGCACCTGCCCACTGCCTGACCCACTTCCGATCTTGACCGTCAAGCCTGGAAGAAGAAAGTAATCGTTCTTTTGTTTGAAAAATTGCTGAAAGAAGGGGAGAGAGTTGCTATTCATTTTAAAGAGTCGTCATTGATGATCGTGCAAGGATGCTCGTTCGAGCCTTGTAAAGAAATTTACGTAGCAAAAGTTCATTTAATCGAGCTCGACCAACCATTGCTCGAGCACCGCTGCTCGATCGAGTGCCCCTCAAATCAAAAATTGTTAAAGCGATTTTCAAGTCGTGCTCGACCAACTTTTGCTCGAGCACAGTTGCTCGATCGTGCTGGCTCTTTTACGAAAACACGCCTTTCTGTTCAGCGTGGGGATTTAGAAAAAAACGTTTTCTTCTTTTTGGGCAGCATATAAAAGCAGCAGACGTAGGGTTCAAAAAAGGGCAGGCAGCCGATATTTTTTATTTTTGATCTCTTAGAAAATTCTCACTCCTCATCCACACTCACTCAACATATCATTAGGATGTTAAAGTTTTCTTAGTTTAATTTCTGCAAGAGTTCTGATCAGAGATTGAAGTTGATATTTGTTTGAACATCATTTAGGTGAATTCCACCCTTTTAATTAAATTTTGTTGATTTAATTTTTAATAGCTATGGTTTATTGTTTCCCTCTCGATATTGGTTTATTTGAGTTTAATATGATGATTGTTGGCTAAATTTGTGGTGTTTGGGTGTTTGAAATTATGTGGGTGATTGATTAATGGGGTGATTTTGTGATTTTATCCTAATTGAAGGTTAGATGATTATATTTATGAGGATTGTTAGATCAATTGCATGATTTTGCTCTTTTAATTCATATGAGTTGATTGTTTGTTGCAACGAGAGTTGGATAGACATTTTATTTTGTATGGGTGTGAGTTTAATTAGGTGATTGAGTGTATATTGTGTTATCACAACGAGAGTTGGATAATTACATTAGAAAATTCATTAATATACATTAATTGCTTGAATTAACATTTAGGTAGTTAGTGAGGGGACAAAAGGTGGGGCACCTTAGTATACGAGTGGAAAAACACGCTAGAATTTTTTTAGGCTCGTGTGATTACCAGGGTGGGAAAGGGTGAACTATTCCTATAACAATCTACATGCTTAATTGACACTTTAATCATAGGCTTATCCAGTACGGCTTAATGTGTTAATTTACGTGATTACTCCTATCTTTAACCAACAAAAGGGATAAATGAACTTATTGAACCGTTAATCGATTACCCCATAAGGAAAAGCACCCGAACACATCTTTCTCATCTTGTTATCTTTGTTGATTTCTACTTGCTTGTTATTTTAGTTGGCTATTTTTGTGATTTCTTTAGTTCTATTTTATTTGCTTGTCTTGTTAATTATTTTACTTGTTGAGTTATTACATTTTGTTGTTTGGTAACAAGTTGATTAACACTACAATTGAGCACTGACGTATAGCATTAGGGATTCACTTGCCACTAATCCCATGGGATTGATAATTTAATCGGGCACTTACCTTTATTGCACGAACTTCTTATGCTTGAGAAGTAAGTGTTGGAAAACACGTGTCAAGTTTATGACGCCGTTGCCGGGGATTAGGTGGGCTTAGGTGTAACTTAGTGCTAGTTGAACTTGATTGATAGTGTTTTTTATTTTATTTTGTTTGAATTTGATACTTGGCTATCTTTTGTGTAGGTGTGCACTTCATTGAAGAAATGGATGGATACTTGGCTGTCTTAAGCTAGGGGATGATGTTTCCGTTTATGCTATTCTTCAGTCGCTTCCGGATTCATTTTCTAGTTTCGTGGTGAACTATAATATGAATCAGACGGTAGCAACAATGCCTGAATTGCATAACATGCTCAAAACTTTTGAGGCAACTACCACTAAGGAAAGGAGTGTGCTCATGGTGAGCTCTTCTGCTAAATCTGGCCATAAAGGCAAGAAGAAGTGGAATAACAAGGCTAAGAAAGGTTCTAAGCCGAATATCCTAAAGCCTAAGGGTGGTATTCAAAAGAAAGAGCGGGCAGATAAGGATGTGTGTCTCTACTGCAAAGAGAAGGGGCACTGGAAGAAGGACTGCAAGGTTCTATCTGCTTAGAAAAGAGCACTAGGTGCATCTGGCAGTGGAACATGTATGTTTGTCATCGAGATAAATATGTCTACTACTAGTTCTAACTGCTGGGTATTAGATACCGGATGTGGCTCACACATAGTGCTGTTATTCGAGCCGAGCGAGCCCGAGTACCTAGGGCTCGGCTCGGCTCGTTAAACATTTCGAGCTAGGCTCGGCTCGGCTCGTTAAACATTTCGAGCTAAAAAGAAGGCTCAGCTCGACTCGTTTATTTTAAGAGTAAGCTCGGCTCAAACTCGAGCTCGGCTCGTTTAGCCAAACGAGCTAAGCTCGATAGAGCTCGAGCTCGGATTTTTTATTTGCAAATTTTTGTACTCTTACATATTCAACTCTAAACCATCAACAATTAATGCACAATAACATAACCTGAAATTATAACATGAATAACTAATTCATAAAGCAAAAACCATCAATCCATAAAGCAAAAAACATAAATCCATCATCTTAGAAATCTCATATTACATCAACGATTCAACACAAATCCACAAATAAAACACAAGTTTGCAACACATAATTAATTTTGAATAACATCAACTTAGAACATGATGAATCATTATTTTTCTTGCACCACTTCACTTTTGAACTTTTAGCTCACACTTGATCAGGGAGTACAATTTCTTCAATATCCAATGAATCCTACAAAATATAACAACAAAGTCACTATATTAAAAATACAAATAAGACAATATGAAACTTGGAAATAAATAGAAACAATTAACCAATTATAAATACATTAGAAGGTTTGTTTGACTTACACGAGGCCTAGTTTTTATCCCATGAACATTGCGTACCCAATCATTACCGCAAAGAAGCATTTGCACCGTCTCAGCTTTCATAGAAGATCGTCGATCATCGATTACTCTACCACCAGCACTAAATGTAGATTCAGAGGCCACACTTGTAACTGGAATGGATAGAATATCACTTGCCATCCTTGACAATATAGGAAACCTCAACCTTTCTGATTTCCACCAAGCTAAGACATCAAGATTAGCAGAGACATCACCACAAGTGTACCTATTTTCTTCTAAATACACATCCAAATCCAATTTCTCCGGTGGAGTCTTATCAATTTCAGACACACGCATTAGAAACTTTTCCTTACCAGTAAGAACATTAACTCCAAGTTTCTTACCAGTGGCTGCCCGCTTGCTCAAAAAATCCCTACTTTGTTGACTTAACTGCTATTTTTTTGGATCTTCGGCATGAGATAAGATATAATCTTCAACATATTCATTGTAAAGATCATAAAGAAGCACTTTGATTTCAACAATTTTAGCCACAGAACCCACCTCACCATAAATAACCGGAAAAGCATGATCAATAAGAGTCATTTTATACCTCGGATCAAGAATAGCAGCTATAGACAGCAACACATTACTTTCCCCCCAATATTTATCAAATTTTTCTGACATTCTCAAAACCATTGCTCTAATATTATCAGAAAAATCATCAATCTTTTCATTTAAAAGCTCTTTCACCCTATAAAGCTCCACAAGAAAAATGTTAGAAGTGGGATAGTCAGATCCAGAAATCATGTTAGTTATTTCATGAAATATAGCCAAGAATTTGCATACTTCCTCCACTTGCGACCACTCAAACTCACTTGGTACATAAGTAAAACCAGGGTCAATGTCTTGATACCTGGAAAACACATCCTTGAATTCTAGAGCAGAAGCCAACATGAGATATGTGCTATTCCATCTAGTTGGACAATCTAGAATCAATTTTCTTGAGGGTAATTGCTGCTGTTTTGCAATCTTTGCAAACTGAATAAGACGAGACTCTAAAATTTTCAAGTATTTGATCCCATCCCTAACAACTTCAATCACTTCATCAACATTTTTAAGACCATCTTGCACCAAAAGATTAAGAATGTGTGCACAACACCTCACATGAAAAATCTTTCCCCCAATGCTCAACTTCTTTCTTAGAACAAAATCTTGTCTAAGTCTCCTAATACAAACATCATTATATGCAGCATTGTCTACAGTTATGCTAGACACTTTGTTCTCAATCCCCCAATCAATGAAACATTTGCCTAGAGCATCCGCAATAATGACCCCTGTATGTGGAGGGGGTACATTGCAAAAGTCCAACACACGTTTTTGCAACAACCAATTAGCATCAACAAAATGACCCGTTACAACCATATATTGAAGTTTTTGACCAGATTTCCACAAATCAGTAATTATACTAACCCTACTAACACTTTTCAACACATATTTCAATCTTTTCTTCTCAAGTTGGTAGGTAGTATTACAATCATCTTTGACTTGTTGACGGGTAATCTTTTTGTAAAACGGTGATGAGGCTTTCATGAACTTATTGAAAATAACATGATCTAGCATATTAAATGGATACTCATGACCAAGAACCATATGGGAAGCAAGCTCTCGTACCTTAGCATGATCGTAAGAAAAGTTGGTAATAGAGCTGATACCATCGGAATTACCCCCTGTAAAAGATAGTATTTGTTGCTTCCCTTTGGTTTGATCCCCACTTCCGGTACCGAGTTTTTTCAGAAGACATGAACTTAGATGACGCTTGTGTTGTGATGTAGCTCCACTTGTACTCTTTGTAAAATACTCCCTACAATGATTGCATTGCACTTTTTCCTCTCCGTTCTTTAGCTTCACGATCTTCATATTGTCCCAAACAACTGATGTTTTTCTTCGTTTCTTTCTCTCAAATGGTGTTGGATTGTCCCCTTGTTCTTCTCCCCCTTCTACTTCATTGGATTGTTCTTCTATTCTTTCCAACTCTTCTTCACTCATTTCGTCCACATTTTCTTCAATGTCAACTTCTTGATCAAGATTTTCATGTACTCGATCCATACCAACACTTGAGCATGAACCTTCGTGTGAGTTAAAAAGGGGATTGGACATCCTGTTGTATAATAAAAGAAAAAAAATGTTAGATATATATGCTGTCACGTCATTTATATACTGATATCGAAACAAATTATGGGGACAAAAGCAATCTTGATCCACAAAACATTTTTAATAGAACTAAATATATCATTGCAGTGTTGAGTATTAATTTTATATATCAACTTTTATTGTGGGGACAAAAGCAATCTTACATAAAATAGAAGATATTAATTGCATTCAAAAGAAAAAATAAAAGAATGACAGATATATATATGCTTGTCATGCATAATACACGCATCAGATGTAATCCCATATGTTTGATCAAATAAGGAACCAACATTATATATTTATTTAGTTATGTTGATCAAATAAGGAATCCAAGTTTTGATCAAATAAGGAATCAATTTATTTAGTTATGTTGATAAATAAATAAGGAATCCAACCTACACTGCAACACAAAATTCATTATTTCTCCAACATAACTATATATGTATGTATGTATGATAATCCAAGGAATTCAACATTATATAATAGCAAATAAGAAATTTTCAACATTATGATAATCCAATTAAATACAGCAAAATCTTGAATAGATAACTATCACTTACCAGTAGACAAAATAATAAATGGTAATGAGTTGATGACGTGAAAGTCAACAGCTCAAGCAATCTGCAAACTGCAAACTGCAAACAACAATCCAACAGTAAGAAAAAGGGAAACAAAATACATGACAAAGCACACAAAATTTAAGGGGCATTTGTGCAGTTAATTCAAGCATTAGAAAAAGTCTAGGGTTTTGAATGAATAACCTGGCCGTCGGCGGTGCAGGGCGTTCGCGGTGGCTGGGCGTCGGAGGCTGTGCTCGCGGCAAAGGCTGAGCGTCGGCGGAGGCAGGGAGTTGGCAGCGGCTGGGCGTGGCAGAACTCCCCTCGTGGGCGTCGCGAAGTGGCTGAGCGTCCGGTGGCGCGGCGGTGGCCTGGGCGTCGGCGGTGCAGGGCGTTCGCGGTGGCTGGGCATCGGAGGCTGTGTTCGGCGGTGCAGGCTGTGCTCGCGGAGTCGCGGTGCAGGGCGTCGGCGGTGCAGGCTGTGCTAGCGTCGCGGTGCAGGGCGTTGCGGAGGCTGGGAGTTGGCGTTGGCAGAACTCCCCTCGTGGGCTGAGCGTTGCAGTGGCGCGGCGGTGGTAGTACGGTGGGTTGTAGCCTGGGAGGGAGTCGCCGATTCGCCATCTTTTGGAGAAGAGGAAATAGATTAGAATTGAGAATTGAGATGTTAGGTTTGGACCGTGTGGTGTGATCTAGGGTTAGAATTAGGAATTTAGGAAAATAATATATATTTATGAATTTACAAAAATATCCCTATAGTTTCGAGTTTATTCGAGCCTTAACGAGTAGCTCACGAGCTAGCTCGACTCGGCTCGTTAATGTAAACGAGCTTTAATGATACTCGAGCTCGGCTCGTTTAGCTATTCGAGCGAGCCGAGTTCGAGCCTTAACGAGCCGAGCCGAGTCGAGCTCACGAGCAGCTCATTTATTTTAACAGCACTACAGTCACACATTTGTACGAATGTGCAGGGCCTCAGGGAAAGTAGAGCGGTTAGACCGGGTGAAGTCATCCTACGCGTGGGAAATGGAGCACGAGTTGCAGCGGAACGTGTAGGGACATATATTATAGACTTACCCAGTGGGAATAGATTAGAACTTAATAATTGTTATTTTGTTCCGTCTATTACTAGAAACATTATTTCCATTCCGATGTTAGACATTGAAGGGTTTTCCTTCCTTTTTTCTAATAGTAGTTGCTACTTTATGTTGAATGGTACTGTTTATGGGAATGCTTCTCTTGTGAATGGCTTATATTTGTTGAATTATGGACATGATATTCTTAATGTGCAAAATAAAAGACTTAAACTTAGTAATCAGGAAAATCCTACCTTCTTGTGGCACTGCAGACTTGGTCATGCCAATGAGAAAAGAATTTCAAGGTTAAGAAAGTTAGACTACTTAACCCCATTTGACTTTGAGTCTTATGGAAACTGTGAATCTTGCCTCAAAGGAAAAATGACTAATAAACCTTTTTCTGGGAAAGGGGTACGGGCCAAAGAGGTGTTAGAGTTAGTTCACACAGATGTGTGTGGACCACTGCCAACTCTAGCAAGAGGTGGTTTCGGATACTTCATTACTTTTACTGATGACCTCTCTAGGTTTGGATATGTATATGTTATGAGACATAAATCTGAAGCCTTTGAGAAGTTTAAGGAGTATAAAGCTGAGGTAGAGAAACAACTTGGTAAGAGTATTAAAACTCTTCGATCAGATCGAGGAGGAGAATACCTTAGCCATGAGTTCCTGGATTATTTAAAGTTGCATGACGTCCGATCTGAATGGACACCTCCTGGAACACCACAAATGAATGGTGTATCCGAAAGGAGGAATCGAACCCTGTTAGACATGGTAAGATCCATGATGAGTTTCTCCTCTCTTCCAACATTCCTGTGGGGTTATGCACTCCAAACCTCAATTTATATTCTGAATAGGATTCCATCTAAATCAGTTGAGCGAACACCATATGAATTGTGGTGTGGTAAAAAGCCATCATTCTCACATATCAAGACGTGGGGTTGCCCCGCGTATGTGAAAAAGATGCTCATTGATAAGTTGGAATCTAAAGTGAAAAGGGTTATTTTGTGGGATATCCTAAGGAAACAAGAGGATATTATTTCTATCTTCCTGTGAATCAAAAGATTATTATTTCTAGACAGGCGACGTTCCTTGAAAACTACTACGTCTTTAAGGAACAAGGTCATAAAAAGATAGAACTTGAAGAAATTCAAGAACCACAAACTAACACTGAGGCTGAGAACTTGTTGGACAACCACGACAAGGAATCAGTGGGAGCATTCAGTGAATCTCATAGTGGAAGCCTATCACTAGGTGATCGTCTTCCAGCCAGTGGGAGCATAATTGGAGATATCTCGCATACGCAAGAAACTCCAAATAGACTGAATGAGAATGATATGGATATTGTTCGATCTTCTGCTCAAGAAACGCAAGAAAGCATAGCTCTTGAGAATTCTCCAGGCATTGATCAGATGATCACTGGAGAACCTCCTCACAATCAGAATGTACAGTCTGCACAAATGCAGCTCCGTAAGTCTACAAGGATGCGTCATGCACCTATTAAGCTCAACCTTCTCTTGGAGGAACACGATAACGTGGAAATCCCGGATAAGGACGATCCTAAGACTTATTCTGAAGCAATATCAGATATTGATTCAGGGAAGTGGCATGAAGCCATGAAATCTGAAATGGACTCGATGTACGTTAATCAAGTTTGGGACTTGATTGAATTGACTAAAGGGGTTAGACCCATTGGCTGCAAGTGGGTCTTCAAAAGGAAGACTGACGCAGATGGCAAAGTACAAACCTATAAAGCTAGGTTGGTGGCAAAAGGTTATAGTCAAAGAGAAGGAATTGACTATGATGAAACTTTTTCACCAGTTGCGAAAATTAAGTCTATTCGGATTTTACTTGCAGTAGCTGCATGCTATGATTATGACATTTGGCAGATGGATGTCAAAACGGCTTTCCTTAATGGATTCATTGATAAGGAAGTGTTTATGACACAACCGGAAGGTTTTGTATCCAAGTCAAATCCGAATCTAGTGTGCAAGCTGAAGAGGTCCATCTACGGACTGAAGCAAGCTTCTAGGAGTTGGAATATCCGCTTTGATGAGGCTATCAAGTCATTTGATTTTGTCAGAAATGCGGAAGATCCTTGTGTTTATAAGAAATGCGACGGGAATAATATTGTTTTCATTAGCGTATATGTGGATGACATATTGATTTTGGGAAACAATATTCCGTTAATGCAATCCGTGAAAGATTGGTTGTCCAAGACCTTCATGATGAAGGACTTGGGTGAAGCCTGCTACATCCTTGGGATAAAGATTTATAGAGATAAATCTAGAAGGATGTTGGGGCTGTCACAATCCACCTACATAGATAAGGTACTGAGGCATTTTTCTATGGAGAACTCTAAGAGAGGTTCTCTACCGACAAGTCATGGGATCAAGCTCTCAAAGAAGGATTGTCCTTCCAATGAGAGTGAGATCGAACACATGAAGAAAGTCCCATATGCTTCTGCCATTGGGTCGATCATGTATGCCATGACTTGCACTAGACCCGATGTTGCCTACGCTGTCAGTATAACTGGTAGATATCAGCAGAATCCGGGTGAACCTCACTGGATTGTTGTGAAGAACATTCTAAAGTATCTTAGACGAACTAAGGAATGTTTCCTAGTCTATGGTGGACATCTAGAACTAGTAGTGACTGGGTTCGCTGATGCTAGTTTTCAGTCTGATTGCGATGACTACAAGTCACAGTCAGGTTATGCATTCACACTCAATGGTGGAGCGGTAAGCTGGAATAGTTCCAAGCAAGAAACAACTGCAGATTCAACAACCAAAGCCGAGTACATTGCTGCATCAGAAGCCGCTAAAGAGGCTGTCTGGATTTTACAGTTCTTGAAAGAACTAGGGGTAGTTCCGAGTGCCAGTCGTGCAATAAAGTTGTATTGTGATAATACTGGTGCGGTTGCGCAAGCAAAGGAACCAAGATCTAATAATAGAAACAAGCATGTACCTAGGCGTTATCATTTGATCCGAGTGATCATAGCGAGAGGAGAGATAGAATTGGAACGAGTCCCCACCGAGGATAACCTTGCAGATCCTTTCACTAAGGTACTTAGTGTGCATGTACACACCAGACACTTTGAGAGTCTAGGTGTTAGGCATATGGGTGATTGGCTCTAGGCCAAGTGGGAGATTGTTAGTATATATGTCCTAGAAGACAATCATTTTAAGGGACATATTACTTGATCGTTATTCAGTTGTTTATATTATTGACTTTATTTAATAATATTTGACATTACACTTTATTGAATATTATGTTTGATTGTTTGCATGTTATTAATATTTGTGTTCCCATGAACTTATGTCGTCATTAAGAATGTGAGATCTTAGATGACAATGACATGGTTCTTAAAGTAGCCACAATCAATGATCATCGAGAACGGGATATCGATGATGCGATTGGTGTGCGATCTGCATCATACTCTTAGAGAGTGTAGTGGTTCTCACAACTACGAGATATTAGATATCTCATGATGGATGCACAAATACTTTGAAGAGTATTGGCATACCCAACCAAGAAACCGTTTGATGTATTCTATTTACGTGTCTACGGGAGTATCGATTTGTGGAGTGGTGTAATAGTCCTATGACTTGATGTCAATACACACGACATGTACGGGATGATGGGCTTTGACCATGACCGATGCTTGCACTCTCAACGGAGTAGATATGGCATGTGTTGGGTACATCACGAAGTATATGTGTGTTGTAGTTGAGCCAAGATAGGATTCGTTCCTCAAATAGAATTAGAGAGAATACTCATCTTCTCATAGCTAATTGGATTGTTAGTCATTGGCCAATGCACGTCGTATTTGAAATAGTATTCAAATATGACAACATGATCAATTAGCAGAATGAGATAATGTGATTAAGTTATTGGAATAGACACATTATCATATTCTACACTTAATTGAAGTATTCGTGAATGAAAGGACCGTATCACTTTGAGCTTCACATTACAGGCTGTTGTTGTATCCTCGCAACGTACCTCATATGTTGAGATTGTCTGGTTTATTGTCTAGGGTTCAACTAAGACCATTAGTTTGACTAATCGCTTGACATATGAGGGCCTATGTGTCACACAATAAGTAACCCATGTTTACGAATTAAGTTGGTCAGATTAAATATTTGATTAGATCATAAATATTTAATTCATGGAGAATTATTAATATTTAATTAAATTAGATGATGTATTAGATATATCATAATAATATATTAGATATATTATTATATATTATATAGTAAAGATTATATTTGATATAGCAAATCTTGATAGAATCAAATCTAATAGATATGCAAATATTTTACTGTATATATGAGTTATGGGGCTCATAAAAAAAAGTCTAAAATCCCTAATATTCTCCATAAATTCCAAGAGTGAGTTTTTCCTAGCGAACTCCTTTTGGAATTACCATAAGACAATTCATTGCAAGTTCGTAGACGAGGATTACGTGGATACCATAGTTGAGGAATCCGGCTACGGAGCACTGCAAGGACATTTATCGTGGATCACATACTAGAGGGATCCGACTACGAAGCACTGTAAGAATATTATTTAATTATTCTTGCTAAATTATATGTTATACATCCATGCCTATAGTTCGTTGTTGGTAAATTTTTAATTCTTCCGCTGCTACAAATATGTGATTTGTAATTCTAAAACCAAACAATTCTATCTGCGGCAGAGTGGTCGGCCCTATTGCAATCGTAACATCTATGGGTCTTGCATCGGTACTAGTGCGAACAAAGGCCGTTGTATCTACGAGAATGGCTGCGCCCGCACGGATTACAACGCCTCCGCCCCTGAACAACATCCAGGTATGCTAATGTTTGTCATTATTTATTTTAGTTTTGAAAGAACTCCGCTCACTCTTGGTTACCATGAAAGAATTTGGCTTCATCTAAAAGTTCAAATTTGTAGAAAGATGTGAAACCAATTCATTTATTTAACATCCCTATCAACTTTCTATTGACCTTATCATTTTGCTTTCCTGGTTTCTTCCCAAGGTATGCCGTCAGTTCAAACTGCCCCAAGTCCAAAAGATCGTCAAACTGGAGAAGGCATTTGCAAGCTCAATTTTCTTGTTTCATTTTCTCTCAATAAAGATATGCAGTTTCCTGTTTTCTTTCCCAAGCGATCTCAGTTTTTGCTTTCCTGTTTTCTACCCAAGGTATGCCGCCAGTTCCAACTGCCCCGAGTACAAGCAATCGTCAAACTGGAGAAGGTATTTGCAAGCTCAATTTTCTTGTTTCATTTTCTCTCAATAAAGATATGCAGTTTCCAGTCTCTGTTTCTTTTGTTTTCAATTTTATATTGCAGTTTATTTAAATATCATTTGTTCTGGTGAAGGGATGCGGCCTTCTCAAGGACCCGTCTACGCCCCTCAGGGCGTCAATCACTATCCTCCAACTGCAAATGGTACTAACAAATTAGGTAATTCTTTGCGGTTTTAAAGATGTCCGTTCCTTTTTGGATTTGCTTATCTTTAATCCAAAATAACCAATCAAATCTAAAGCCTAGTACCATTTCTCCAGAATCAACTTCAAGGAGTCCAGCAAAAAAAGTTGTTATAGGTAAACATAAAACCTTGCGGTCACTTAACATATCATGCATTGCTACTAGTCTAGTGGTATCGTGTAAGTATATGGTGCTTTTTCTGCATGCAGCTGTGCTACTTAGTATTGCCTGTGTGGCTGTATCATCCATGCTCGTGTGCTACTTCATCAAAATGCGATATTCAGCAAAAGCTCGACATAATAAGGAAAGCAACCAATATGTGGAAAAGTTCTAATCCAGAATGGCTCTCTGGCTCCTAGGAGATACAAATACTCAGAAATCAAGAAAATTACGAAATCCTTTAGTGTTAATTTGGGTAAAGGAGGATATGGCAGCGTTTACAAAGGTGCGCTGCCAGATGGCTCTCTTGTTGCAGTAAAGGTGTTGATGGAGACAGCTAGCAATGGGAAAGAATTCATCAATGAAGTTGCTAGCATCAGTAGAACCTCCCATGTCAATATTGTCGGTCTCCTTGGATTTTGCTACGAGGGAAGCAAGAGAGCGATGATCTATGAATTCATGACCAACAAATCATTGGACAAGTTTCTAAGTAATAAGGGAGAGACAGATTGTTGTCTTAGTTTGGAAAAGTTGTTCGAGATATCAGTTGGAATCGCGAAAGGTCTAGAATATCTGCACACGGGTTGCAGCACGAGGATTGTTCATTTCGACATTAAGCCTCAGAACATTCTTTTAGATGAAGACTTGTGCCCAAAAATATCTGATTTTGGACTTGCTAAGTTGTGCAAGAAGAAGCAAAGTGTGTTATCAGTGCTTGGAACGAGAGGCACCATCGGGTATATTGCTCCTGAAGTATTCTCAAGAAATTTTGGGGGTGTTTCTCACAAATCCGATGTCTATAGCTACGGAATGATGGTTCTTGAAATCGTTGGAGTGAAAAGTGATGTTGAAACAACGCCTGAGATGGCCCCATCAAGTGAGAATTACTTCCCAGATAAAATCTACGAGCAGTTAATGCTTGATGTTAGCAATAACTCAGATGATTTGATGGTCGAAGAAGAAGAAGAAGAGACGAGAAGAAAAATGTTTCTGATAGGATTTTGGTGCATTCAAACCATGCCATCGGATAGGCCTTCAATGTCTAAAGTAGTGGAAATGTTGGAAGGAAGTCTCCAATCCATACAAATTCCACCAAAGCCATTTTTGTTTACACCAAATCTTCCAAACCAAGAATTTTCCTCAACATTCTCAGCGCATTTTGAGACAGAAAGCTCAGCTCAAGATTAGATACAATCAAAGTTAAGGGTTCAAGCGAATCTTACCGCTTCTTGATTGAGTCAACTAGCCACAAATAGCTTGCCTAATGTGTGAATTTGCAAGCTTATATACGGACCAAATTTTATGAGATGGTTGTATATTACTCTGCATTTAATTGTCTCAAATGTTAATGTTCAAAATTAATGAAGTGTGCACACTACCTCAAATTGCAAATATATCTAGGGTAAATTAGTTTTATAATATGAAATTTATATCATTATATATATTCGTTGATATTATTACAAGTGTTTGTCGATATTAGTATATGTATTCACTGATTGTATGTAACAATATAAATATAGAAAAAAAATATATAGAAGTGATTTACAAGAGATCTATTCAGCTAAAAATTTGTGAATATGATTTTTGTTTATAATTTAAATAATTAGGATTTGAGTTTTTGGAAATTTAAAATTTGGATATTAATTTCAAAATAATATTCTTTTTATGAATAATTCCATTTACACCAGGAACCTCAAAAAAATAAAAAAAAACATAAAGATTTGGGCTACCGAGGAGTAATCAATCCACGTCAATAATCTTGACTAAGAATATTTTAATATTGCCCATCTAGCAAATTATTAAATTGATCTAATGTTGACCAATTTAATATTGTGATTTATTTGCTTATAAGTTGTGTTAAATAGTTTATAGATTCAGTCAACACTCACTGAATCTTGTCCATCTCCCAATATATAATTTTTGTTCTTTCGTAAATATCTTTCCATTTTATAATTTTTGTTCTTTCGTAAATATCTTTTCATAACGCACATACGTAGTTTTCAGTTGCTTTTTTTTCTCCTTTTTACCTCGAAGGTCTAGAATATCTGCACACATTCTGCAACACTAGAATTCTGTGTTTTGATATTAAGCCTCATAACATTCTTATTAGATGAAGACTTGTGCCCCCAAAATATCTGACTTTGGACTTGTTAAACTGTACAAAAGAAACAGTGTGTGTTATCAGTGCTTGGAACAAGAGGCACTCTCAGATATGTTTGGTGTTACCAAGAGTTTAGATGATTCAACGTGGGACGAGGAAGAAGATTCGAGAAGAAGAATGCTTTTGGTGGGGTTTTGGTGCATCCAAACCAATCCATCGGATAGGCCATCGATCTCTAAGGTTGTGGAAATGTTAGAAGGAAGTGTTGAGTCCATACAAATTCCACCAAAGCCATTCTTGTTTGCTCCTAAGCTACCTGATCATGTAGACTCCTCGTCGTTCTCAGCACACATAGACACTGAAATTTGAAATTTTATCTCAAGGCTATAGATAACTTTTTGGAATTAATGCACACAATCAGCCAAAATTGTATTTTTCTTAAGAATTATCTCATGATGTCTAAGCAATTTGATGTAGTAAATTAACATGTTATTAATGTCTCTAGATGTTGTACTTAGTGAATTCGAAAAGATATGCAGCTTCAAGGCTGTGGTTAACGTTTGTTCTGTGAAAACTGAAAAGAGACAAGAAACAGCAACATCCTTTAACTTATCTCTCTTGGATTGAAGTTGGCTTTCGAATAGCGTTTCAAGGCAATTGCCTCAGTGATAGTGTGAATGTGATAGAGCTGATTTATCTGTCTTCTCCTTCAATTGAATAAGCATGGTCAATTCTTGAGCTTCTTTCTTGGGCCATACTTTCATCAATTATTTGGGCCACCTTTTTTACTTGACTCATTCCTCCGATTGACTCATAAATAAATGGCATGATTTGCTTTATAATTTTTTTAATTTCCTACAAAATACATAGCAAATATCTTTTTCGGTTATTAAATTTAAATGGTCAAATTAGTGCGAATCCTACAGAAATAGCGAATAAAGCATAGGTATTTCGAGTAATTTTCATACGAATTAGAATTAATGAGTTGACTTGGAATATTATTGACGTATTTTTAAAGTATTAATAAATTGTTTTTAAGGTATTAAATTACATATCAATGAGAGCTTCAAATTACACGTGTAATATCAATGCAAATATCACTTTACTGCTTCTATTGGGAAGTGAACATTTTTAAATCAGTACAAATATAGTAATTTATTAAAATTTTGCAATTTCAATAGAAATTTTTTCAGTGACTGAAATTTAATTGAAATTAATGTTGGAAAAAATGATTCTAATAGAAAAAATTTCATTTTCCATTGCAATTTATTTTTTTATAGTGAAAAATGAATATCAAATCAACAAGATCTTCAATTCAGCAAACGAATAAAGGAAAAATAATCCTTACGGAAATTAGTGTTAAATCAAATTGGAAGTAAAGATTTTGAAAAATTATTTTTCAGCGAAGGCTTCTAATTTCAATAAGCTTGTGGTTGATGAATATTTCTGGCAACTTGTGAAGGTAAAGCTTTGGGACGGCGGTTGAAACTTTGCGGAACCCCTGTGAAAATTGATGATGGTTGGGACGGCGGAAATACTTATGGCATGTTATATCTGGGCTACGAATCAACCATGGTTCTTGATGGAGACGAGATCGCAATCTCATTTAATTATGAGCATATTTTGAGAATCGAGATATTAGGAAGATTATATTTATTTATTATATTTCCTTTGTTATTTGATTTAATTAGAT
>JAPKLY010000210.1:724689-759846 GCA_026898435.1 Prunella vulgaris | reverse complement strand
TCAATGAAGATGCAATAGTTGTGCCTGGTAAAATATAAGGAACCTATGAAAAATATCTGCATAATTATAGAATTTATCAATCTTTTAAAACCTCTTATATAAAAACTAACCAAAAACGTTTGCAGCCCCAACCAGAGCACTGGCAGCAACATCAGATGTAATACCAGCACTTCGAAAAACAGAAGTTGAGTAGTAAACAACTGCATTTATCCCAGCAAACTGCTGGAACAAGAAGAGAGCTGCACCTACACTCACAACTACCAAAAAAGAAAAAAGAGCTTCAGGAGACTTGCAGGAATATTTTTTTTAGTGAATAGAAGTCTCGTGATAATGTGATCGCTAGTTTTCTTCGGACTGGTATACAAAGGAATTGAATAAGGCTAATTACATACTCAATCACAGACTTTAATTGATATGGTCACAGGAATTAAGAGCAACAGTATGCTTAAATATAATTAATCAGTGAATAAGGACCAACTAATTTAGCTTGATGACTAATTTCCTCCATCTCATAACAGAATATATATACCTTTCAAGTAGCGGCCGCTAAAAAGATCAAACCACCCAGCTTCAGGTTCAGAGGAACCTTGACTTGCTGCATCCAAATCACTCATAACCTCAGCAACTCTTTCTTTCCCATATAGCCTTTTTATGGCCACTTCAGCTTCAGAGATTCTCCCTTGCTTCAATTAAAACATGCCCCATTTAGGGTATTTTCCAAATAACTCATTGTAAGATCCAGGAAAAGATATAAATCAAGTGTATGATCTAGCTGAAAACAGGCATTGTCTGCAACGAAACCTGATAAAGCCATCGTGGACTTTCAGGAGAGAATGCCATTCCAATTGCCAATAATACTGATGGAACAAGTGCAACAGTAAACATTGTCCTCCACCTATAAATGGAATGACTCGTCAAAGAAGGGGGGAGGAGATCCATAGAATATACTGTGTATTTAGAGAAACAGAATGCACAAAAAAGTGATGAACACTCGGAAGGTTCAAACTGGAAGACAATGATAGCATGATACACTGATACTATCAACAATTTTTTTAATTTCAGTTACATTTTGAAAACTTAGTGGTTATATGGCATGTCTCACATGTCACATTTTCAATCCACATCCTGTCAGTAGCCTACAATATACAAGGTAACATATATGCATCCCACTCTTCCAAATTAAGAACTCAAGGTGCAATTTTCCCTCCTTGGCAATTTGTATTGAAATTTAGCATAGGAAGCAACGATGCTAAAACATTAGCCAAGTCAGTCTCAAAGCTGCAGGTGGGTGTCAAGACTATTTGAATAAGGTTGTCTCTGAAACATATTAAAATAACCAAAATTATCAGGAATCAGAGCTTTAGAGCTGAATAATCTTCTTTAATTTAAGAATAACTCCTCCACTAGTCTCAAAACTAGAAATTCTCTAAATCATGGATGACACATTCTTTCATCCAGCATTTACAGTTATTGAAACATTTTGACAAAGTATCAGATAACTTGAAAGGATTGAATACCATAAAGGATTTCCTGCCAAAGGCAGTCCAGCTACCAATGCTGCAAGGATCCCAACACATATGAATAACTGGTTGACTGATCCAAGTGTGCCACGAATTTCAGTAGGTGAAATCTAGTCATTGAAAGAGTGTCAGATATATAAAGCAAACATTCGATAATAAAAAACAGATAAAAGGTAGACAATATGTACCTCAGAAATGTAAAGTGGCACGATAGCTGATGATATGCCAATTCCAATTCCAGCAAGTACACGGCCAATTATCATTGTCTGTACAGTTTGTGCTGTGGCACTATGAAACATAGTGAAAATTAGGACGCTAGTCTCTCTTTTATCAAGGAAAATCACATAAATGATTTATCTAATACAAACCAAAGAAATGCACCAACAGCAAGTGGAATTGCATCCAATACAAAAGTCTTAGTTCGTCCAAATTTATCAGCCAATGAACCTCCTGTGAAAGAACCGACGGTGGCACCAGCAAGAAGTGCACTAACAACCCAACCTGAGTCAAATAGGCAGCAAAACTTGAATTCCCTAAATGAACTTCATATGTGCATTAATGTTAAATTATATGTCAAGATCCTCAGACTTCTTCAATAACAACTTGCCTTGTAACACAGTGTTCTCCGTAATCCCAAGATCTTTGGCAAGGTACTCTAAAGCTCCATTTACTACCCTGAATAACAGAGGTGAGACAGCAGAGCATGATTTAACAAAGATAAACTACAGCCAATCAGCATTTCAGCAGGTTAAGAAAACGACTGCTGTGCCATTATCAATCAGGATAAAGTACTCCAAAAACCATCTACATAACAGGAGAAAAAACGGGTGTAAAAAGTGCATACCCCAGATGATATCCAAACAGAACGGCTCCTAAACACGCAACACCAACGTATGGCAATACCGATCCAGATGATTTCACTTGGATTTTGGCAGATCCAGCATCCTCGACATCACCTACCATCATAATTTGGCATGAAGAATTGTGGCATAAATGATCTCTACTAACTACAATCTTTGCTTATCCAAAAGGCAGTTTAACACGAACAATCAGTAGAAACATGTGCCCTCTTTCAACCATAAAACATCAACAGATAAAAGCAGCAACATCCCAAAGCTCAGTTTAACAACTTGGCCCCAAAACAAAATACTTTGCCAAAGTAGAGTTACAAATTCTTATATAGATTAATACTTTAAACATATTGATAATTGAAACAGAGCAAATTGAAAATATACAAACCAGAAGCTTGCGCTCTGACTGATCTGGCCTTGGGTGAAGATCCCAACAGAGTTTGAATACCCCCTCTCGCCCTCATTGAATCCGAGAAAAGTCCAAGCCCAAAGCAGTTGTTCCTCTTTGACATGCTGTGATGGCTTCTTACTACCGCCACACTATTTTTCCTAAAACCACTCGCGCTGGGAGAAAGCCTACGATTCTGCAGGGCAAAGCCCGATTTGGCAGAAAATGTGGAAGCCTGCATTTTCCACCACTCTGACCTGTCAACACTTAAATCCGCTCCCACAAAGTCAACAAAACAGTAATTCTAATCAAAACGCTAAACCGTAAAACGCACGGCGCTCAGAGAGAAACGACTACAAAACCTCTGCATTTCAACGCTGACGCTTAATGGCAAGTCAGAAGTTGCTTTAATTACGAAATTGAAAGAAAATTAATGCGAAATTAAACGGAGAGTGATGAGATTCGAGAGAGAAATTTTACCAGAATTGATTTAATTTTTTTTGTGTCGCCCGAGAAAGGAACTTCAATTCGAAGAATCCGGCAAGAATGGATGAAGAACAAAGAGAGCGAAATGTTATTTATTGAGATTGTGAGAAGATGATGACTGTTTGCTTGCTAGTGAACAACTAAGTTGGTGGAGATTTCAATCTTCTCTATTCCATATATGTGTGTTTATGCATATATATCATTTTATAGGAAAAATATATTTGAAGATTAATCCAATTTTTAAATCTTAATTAAATCAAATTTGTTTGGATAAGTCTTTTTTAAAGAACATTATTAATGGATTCTTTTACCAAGATTTCCGCTTTCTTTCTGGTAAATTAACCATTTTCAAAAAGAAACTATTGAACAACTTTAGATTTTGTATAATTCAATATGATCAAATTAGCTATTTTATTTTCAAATGAAATTTGGATAATTAGATTATACAAAATTGAGCCAAACAAATGGATCAGATTTTTCTTAGTTGCTACATTAATAATTAAAAATGTAAGGCCAAAAAGAGGAAAATGAAAAATGTGGGGAATAAATTATTGAGCACTCGACATTTTACACTATAGATTTGGGGTGACATATTGTGGAGCACAGACAAGCATGAGGAGCGCACGTGACTTTATCGAATACTGCCAGCAAACGGAAGATGTTGCCACGTCATCACTGTCTTGCTTTTAACGAGGTAGGGTAGGGACTAAATATCTAATCAATCCAAAATTGGGTCTTGATAAACCTCTCTCTTCCTCCTTCCCTCCATTTTACTGCGTGTTTTTTAAACTGGGTAAGTATTTTTTTTCTTGAATCGCTTTTCGATTTTCCGAATTTCAGAACTGCTTTCCGACGCCTGCTGATGAATCTCGTTTTGTAGTTTTCAATTTCTTGAATAATAGGGCTCGACTTCGTGTTTTGTACTAATTTAATAAATTGAATTTGGGGAAAAGTTATCTGATGAAGCTTAATGGGTGTTCAGGTCAATGTTGTACGCAGTTTCTCCTCCTAAACCCTGCACGAGTAGTATATCTTATCCTAGAATCGGAACCCCATGTTTTCATCGAAAGCATTTAGCGGTGAAAAAGCTCCGGGCTCGGGTTCGGGCCTCAGCCGCACCGGTGGAGCCCAATGGCGTCAAGTCTGAGTACACTCCATGGCTAATCGTCGGCTTGGGGAACCCCGGAAACAAATTTCACGGAACGCGCCACAATGTATTAGCTTCTGCCCTGTGACTTCCATTGACAGCTATATGTTAATGGTTCATTGCTTGAGGTTATTTTTTACTTTATCTTGTTTCCATCAAGAGGGATATGCATCTTAATCCTGTTAAAATCTTGCGACTCTATGTAAACTAGGTGGGGTTTGAAATGGTTGATCTCATCTCTCAAGCGGAAGGCATTGTGATGAACACTATACAATCGAAATCATTGCTTGGCATAGGTGATTATTTAGTGGCATTTTCCTGTTATTTTTTTCTTCGCGTATCTTGTAAGTATTGTGCAACGAGTGAATTGATGAGAAAGGTTTGCTGATGCAGTTATACTTTGTTCTGGCATAATGACCATTTTTCATTGAGTACAATGTTCAAACACAATCAGTGCAGGTTCCATTGGACAGGTACCAGTGTTATTGGTCAAACCTCAGACTTACATGAACTTCAGTGGTGAAGCGGTTCGTCTCCCTCACTATTACTTGTTTCTTTAGGATTTCTATGCATCTATTGTTAGTGTTTGATAAAGCTATCCATGCTAATGCTAATGTTAGAAGTGTATAGGAATTTAGTTGCCTTGTATGTATGTATGAAGCATTCACCTTCATTATCTGCTCTTTTTTTGTTTGTAGCATTCAATGCTGTGCTTTCGTTACAATGGATGCTTTTTAGAACTCTCATGGTAGATGCTGTGATCTGCAAAAACAGATTTTTCCTTGAACAAGATGTTAGATGATAAAGCAATTAAGTTCAATTGCCATCTAGCAGGTTGTTCCGTTAAATCATGTATTACTTACAAGTTTCTGCAATAATACGCTGGCTCCAGATATATTTTCAAAAACTACGTGATTTAGAAATGTTTGATCAGACAACCAACCTCTGATGAGTGTGATTTGGCATTTTGTCATCGTGAAAATGTTACCTCTACTAAGAGGCCATGAAACAAATGGTTCACTAGTCTCACGAACTTTCTGTAATAAGGCTCAACAAACAAAATCTTCTATTAATCTAGTATTCAACACAAGAGCTGTAGCATGGTAAATATTTCCTGAGCATGAATTTTCCTTGGATGTTTTGCGTCATCATCGTATTGGAGTATCCATTAACCCCCGGGATTGGTTAGTGTTGATGATCGTTTTTTGGTGGTTAAGTCTACATGCTGGAAGGAAGTGTGGCGACCTAACAGCAATCAAAAGATGAAAGAACTAGAATTGAATGCTCTTGAACGCTCCAACTACTCAAACTTTTGTTATTCAATGTATGTGTTTCTCTGGCTCTCCAAAACGTGCTTAATACTCCTTTGGAGGGGATATTTATAGTTATATTCTTTTTTTCTGGTCAGCATTAAGTGTCTACATTTAATGTTGACCAACCTATTTGACCTGCCCTAAGCTACTGACGGCTGTGTCGCACCTCTGTATCCAATCCTCTCGTGCCCAGTGTCACTCTAGTTGATCTTAGTACACTTAATTCCCGATGTAGTTAATTGAAACTGTCACAGCATCTCTGCGTGGAGATACTATCCTTCTTCTATTCTGATCCTTTGCCACGCCTAGGTCAAGGCCGGGTAGAAAGTGCGGGCAACGTTGTATCCGCTTGTCGTCTGATCGACCAGGTTCCTGCCCGCTATTCTCGGTTTGTCCTTTGCTATAGCTCTTCCCGCTACCCGCCTTTTGGGTACTTTCTACTTTTCCCACTTACCGCTTCATGTAAGGCTCTACCGCTCTAGTTCTTCCTCTCTGATGATTCTTACCTTGTGTTACCAATTATAAAATTATCATATCATATTCTTCTTTAGGATTAAATGTATCCATTTAAATGAAGAGCAAACAATCTAGCATGCATATGCATCTGACTTTTGACTAAGTTTATTATATTCACTGACAATTAGTACTCCTCTCTCCCTTTCAGCATGTTGAGTTCTCTTGATAAACTATTAGCTATATGAAGTTTTTCTCTCCTATGTTACCAGGTTGGACCACTTGCTGCATATTATCAAGTACCGTTGCGCCACATCCTTCTGGTCTGGTCTTACCGTAAATTTATGCATAGAATGCAATTCCTTTCTTCATTTCCAGTAAAAGAAAACCAACAATTTCTTGAATGATCCTTGTAGGTTTACGATGAAATGAGCTTACCTAATGGAGTTTTGAGGCTTCAACCTAAAGGAGGGCATGGCCACCACAATGGGTATTGTCTCTGGATAAAGCCTGTGTGGAAATTGTTGAAATAATTAAATTTACGATATTAGGGATTGAGTTTAAGTATTTGGTCGCATTCAGTTGCTTTAATTCCAGAACAAATAAACCAATTACATTGTTCTTACTATTATTAATACACCTTGAATATCTTTGCTTATATCGCAGCCTCTCTCCAGGTGGTTTCTTGTAATTTTACTGAATAATTTGGTCTATTGGCTATTTGGTTTTCTCTACATCTTTAATTCCTAAATCCTAAAGTATTATGTAAACTCAAGTTTCATTATGTTAAAAAAAAGGTTACTGTCATTCAATGGATGCACTAATCCGCTAATTTGTCAAGGTACCAATAATTGGACGATTGTTTCCATGCATATTGCTATAACTTGAATATGTATATGTGTTATTCCCACATGTCTGACTAGATTCCAAATTCTGGTATTTTGCCAAAATAATTTCTGCTGACAACCATAGAATTTCTTTAATCATGTCATTTTTACACTCTTTCTGGGTGATATTGTGAAGCTGCTATTCGTTAACACAAACTAGTATACTTGTACCAGAGTGAAGAGTGTAATGGAGCATTTAGATGGTCGTCGTGAATTTCCCAGGTTTTGCATAGGTCGGTTTCTTAAATTGAAATCCTGCTCTTATTATTATAGTTTCTGGTTACTGTTTATGATGGTGTACTCCTGATTTTGCCAGGTATCGGGAATCCACCTGGTACGATGGACATGAAAGCTTTTCTTCTTCAGAAATTCAGTGCCTTGGAAAGGAAACAAGTATGTAGTACTGCCTTGAATCTAATTTGGCTTTGTTCAGTTACATTCATATTTGTGATATAGCTGCTCCTAGATATGCCCAAGCCAGTACAGAGATGAATAAAACTCTTTTTAAGTGTGCAAAGTCTTATATAAACAAGTTTTACAGTACAACTGGTTAGCATTTTTGTGTATTTTTTAACAGCATTAGTTTTTTCACTGAAACATGCTGGTTTTTTAGCATTAGTTGTTCCATTAAAAAGTATAAAATTCTTCTATATAAAGTATAGTTGTGAATCTGTAAAACTCTTTTACACAAGGTCCAAACTTTTTTAAGTGTAAACTAAAGTATGCCCCCTTGATGGGGGTGGCACCAATATAGATTGTTTAATCTTTTACGTATTACTATCATTTAACGGTTTTTTAACTCTGGGCTTCATTAGTAAAATGGTTTTCCATCCTACAAAAAAAGTCACTGTAATTGAAATATGATGCGATATCCATATTTGTTGGAACAGGTGGATACTGCACTAGAACAAGGTGTTGAGGCGGCAAGAACGCTCGTTCAGGAAGGATTCACGAGCCGTATAAATAGATTCAATCTTGGGCAGAAATACAAGTATCATCAAGTTTGATTGCATTTAGACGCAGAGATCATACCATGCCTAAACATGGTGTGACTGAGCGAGGTTTACATTATTTTTGCAAGTATTCAAATCTCTGTAATCTCTCATGATATGTTTTGAAGGTTTGTTGCATACAAATATCCTCCCTCGTTTATATAGGGGGTTATTGACAATTATTTCACAGATTAATAGTAAATTTAGGGCTTATTTGGTTCGTAAGATAAAATTATCTATCCGTCGAAAATATGCATGTTTTCGACGGATAGATAATTTTATCTTACGAACCAAATGAGTCCTTAGTGATACTAGATTGCCAACTTGGTCCCACATCTAACCATTTGAACATAGCCGTCGATATTTTTATTCTCTCTCTTCTTTTGAAAAATTACTTCTTTCCTGCCGCAAACTTGTCAATTGTCCCTAATTTCAGAATTAATTAGTAAGCATGTATTTTGATTTAATACAAGGAGAAACATGTCGGTTTACCCATTTTATAAAATTAAATAGTGCCATTTTTATTTTTTTTTAATGTCATGTCTTTTCACAATGGGGGATTTCAAATAATACGGAGGATGAGTGATCATTGATTAATAGAGTTATCAGTTACGGACATTTGTTTTTGTTGTCCATTAATATAAATCTTCTTAATAAATGTAAAATGTAAATCATTAATATTGTCCCTGTTAATTAAGAGTAAGTCTTCTGTGCACCGGTTACACCGTGCAATTCAAGTGTTATTTTAAATAGTTACATTATTTACTACGGAAAAGTTACACAAATTATTATTGAAAAGTTACACTATTAAAGATACACTTTTCAATGATAATATGTGTGATTTTTCAATAGTATTTTGTGTAACTTTTTAACAATGAACTTGAATTGCACGGTGTAACTGGTGCATATAAGACTAAGCCATTAATAAAATGTAAATTTTATTTTTAAACCAGTCATAGGATGCCAATTTTAGCAATAAATTAAGTGGGGGTTAAATGTTTTTACTTTCCTAAGAAAAGAGGATTTGACCATCAAATAGAATCCAATCAACTTCTTTTCTATTTAAATACTTAATTAGTAAAGTTGCTGCCTTATTTATGGGCCCCACTACAATAAGAACGTTGAGACTTGAAGGTAACTTTGATCGTCGCTCTTCCCTTTCTACCCTTGGCCTCTTCATTAGACCGTTGTAGATACATAACCTTTTAAAACCCAAAATCCAAGCACGCACTCTCCTCATCTTCAATCATGGCAGGGACCTGTGGATCTCTGCTTCAACAGACTCATACTCTCCGCTCTCTTCACGCCTCCCTCGACCCTAAATCCCTAATTCTCTCTCAGTTTCCTGATTTCAATAAACCCCAGCTTCTGCAACTCACCACTGAGAGTTTTTTCATGGAGCGAGGGCCGAGATTCAAGGAGTACTCCGATCTCAGAGACAGAAAGCTGCGGATGAAGAATTTGATGGATAAAGGGGTCGAACCAGATGAAATGATTCAGAATCCATCGGTGTTAACCCCACCCAAAAAGCAAGTGAAATTCAGTTCAAATCTGACGACCCCGCCTAAGAGGGCTAAAGCGCCCTCTGCTCTGACTCAATCCGTGCCGGACTTCTCTTTTGCTCTGCGGAAAGAGAATCGGAAACCGGTGAATATGCTGCCTCCGGTGGAGGAGAGGTCGTTGACGCCGCCGGCAAAGAGCGTGAGCGTTTACGGGAAGGTGGCGGTCGGGAGTAAGTCGACGAGTTCAGTAGAGAAGAGAAGCGGAGGAATTATGACTCGGAAGAGCTATGCAAGCATGGAGGGATTGAAAGGATTGAGTGTTGCAGCAGGGCATGCTATCACTGGAGAAAACAGGGGAGGGAAGAATAGCAGAGGAGTTGGAAAACCTGTCTTGGGTTACAGACACTTTTAAGCTTTGGGAGAAACTCTCTTTCATTTGAAGCATTCATATACTTGATATTTGATAAATTGTTGCTATTTTGATTCTTTTTTTCTTTTCTTTTTCCTAGTTGATTGCTGGGGGGAAATTTCATGATTTTTAGATTTTATTATGTATAGAGGGCAAGAAGCTTTATGCAGTGTGCTTCCAATTTATTCAGGATGGAATACATTTTTACAGTGAATTCCAATAAATATTATCTTTGAATCTTGATGACAAGATGTACTTTACTTTAGTGTTGGATGAATGCACAAATATGGAGCTGTTAAATACATCAGTACAGACTCAGAAGACAGATGAACAATACAATAATCACTTCTCTTACAATTGATGCATCAGTTTGTACAATTACATACCACATCTTCCATGGGGTTAGCTTATGCTGTATGGAAGTTAATGATTGGTGAAACACTTGCACAATTAAAGAAGAAACTCGGCTAGAGACTAGAGTTAGCAGAGATCAATCACAATCTCGTCCACCAAAATCTGCAACAAATGTATGCTGATCTCCATGCCCATCTCGAAACCTTCTGTCTCACACACTGTCCATTCTTCCAAGGAAAGACTCATCTCCCTTTCTATCAACTCATCAACACCAAATTTCGATAATTCTTCCCACCTCCTAACAGTTTCTACAATGTCAAGAATCAGCATATTGTTATTCATTCGAAGAGGCAATTTTCGCGTCACTTTGGACCCACAGTAAGGATATCCTTCAAATCTCGAACCCAGATATTCCATGGTTGAATCTAAGGCAAATGATCGAAGCTGATTCACCTCTTTGCCATCCTCAATGCCAAGAGAACAACCAAAGTCCATCCAAAGAAGTCTTGCGAGTGTTTCCATATCATAGAGGAGCAAATGCTTGATTGGAGAGCCTTTTCCTACAACTGAACCAGAAAGAGTTGCACTTTGAGATGCCAATTCAGCATTTAATAGAACCTCATTTGCTTCCTCAAGCTTCTTCCCTTTCAAACCAAAAGCAATGTTACTGCACCGTAAAGTTTCTTTTACATTGTTCAGGATTTCGATAACTAACTTCTTACTACCCTCGGCTGTCTTTAATGAGGCTGCAGAATCGAGAAGCTCTGGATCAGGGTTAGGTGATCGTGGTTCGTAACAAGAACAATCCTGAGACACATTCTGCATCTTATAACCTGCAATTATAAGTTAGAATTTGGAGCCCAAAAAAAAAATAAAAACAATTCTTGCATTAGATTTCCTCACCTAGGGTATCATCAACACTGCTGCAAGGATAACTCTCAGTAGAAAATTGGGTTTCAAGAACAGACCCCGGACTCAGGTGCTCACATTCAAATGGCTGGTCAACACACGGCTTCATACGCATTACATTTGCCTGAATGGAGACAAATCTAAGTATGTTAGATTAAAACTACAATTGGATGATCAACTTAAGTGGAAACATGCAATCAAAACTCAGATGAACAAGCCTGACTGAATATCAAAATCTGACATCAGAAAATTTGTCCATACTAACATTTTGAGGCTACTAATTTTATAGTAACAAGAATTTCACCATCTAAAGCAGGAAACTACCCCCCCTCTCTTGCATAGTATCAAAATAGCAATGAGCAACCTTAGCTTAAGACTTAAACGACTCCACAAGATATAGTTAAGACATGTCTGTGTGAGCCTTTACACAATCATAAATCTGACGTATACTACAAGCTCTACTTTCATCTGATTGGACGACTGAAATTAATCACAGAACACAGGAGGCTAAGACCAACAAATGAGATGAAATTACATACGTTTCAGGATTCTTAAGGCCCATCTTATTAGTATTCAGAGAGTATTCCTATAAGAAGGATTCCAAATTATACTTACTTAACCATGCAGCAGGTGACGGCAGTTAATGTGTGTTCGTGTGTGTGTGTACATATATCCCATACAGATCCTTAAATCATATTGAGTAGCAAATTCTCTTAGTTCATAATGCATATAATTATAACAAGATATGTTAAAACTTAAAGCCTAATCAATCTTGGTGTATCTAAATAGTAACATTTGCCTGACCTGAGAGTGGTTGAACGATGTTGAATTCGACAAACGGCTCTGACTCAACCATCCATTTGTTCGATCAGATATAGCTGTACAATTATCCTTCTGAATTGGTACCTCTGAGGTCAGGGCAGTTATCAACTCTTGTAGAATTGTAGCAGTGGTTTTTTTAGGTGCATTGCCTGTTTCTTCCCCTTGGCAATTCAATTCGTTCAATTTTTGTTCAAGAAGTGCACCCAAGGCATCTCCACTTATGGGGCATGGTTCCTCAAACTTAATCTTTCTACTATTTTCCTGTAATGCTGAATTCTCTATGCTTTCATCGCAACACAAACCACTTCTACCCTTTCTTTCTGCAACTTCATTAATTCCACTCATCTGCAAATTAAATTTGAGTGGAGCAGCATTTTTGTTCACCTGGCAACTGTTAAATGCTATATATTGCTGTTGGTGGTTATTTGAATGAGCATCACATCCCAAATGTTTGTCTGAAATTGTGAAACCATAGTTTTCACCCAGTCTGGAGGTATTAGCTGGCCTCCTCTTCCTCCCAGGCAACATCGAGTCATTGGTGATTCTCTTCTCCAACTCAAATTTACTGTTATCCATTCTAGTTGGCACTCTTGACCTAGTACTACCACTTAAGCTCGCTGAAACTGAATCCTTTGTCTCATTGGTAACAGTTGTCGATACTTTGTTGTGCATCACACTGTTAAAATTTGTCCTAGAAGGAGCTGTTTCCCTAGCCCGCAACATCTGATTTCGCATCTGTGGCCTGTAAGTAGAACTAGGAGATAACAGCACCGCCTTTGGAGGCTTGCATTCTTGGCTACCCAAATGCTGCTGAACTTGTCCAGTATAAGGATTCTTATACGCTGTGAATTTGACATGAGATTGTGTATTCCAGATGGTTGGACCTGGATTTGCTGAGTAGTCCTCATGTAAATCCTCTAACTCTTGATAAACTGCAGACTGTCCTTGTTTACTTATCTCACAACAAGAGAATGGTGAAGCAAAAACTAATGGCTGTGCACTCATGCAAGGTTTGATATTCGAATTATCAACCGAATAGCCACAATTTCTGCAAGATGGCTCCCCCTTTACAGCAACACTTCCAAAGCCATCAGAATCTTCCATTTGGGTTGATAAGAAGTGCATCCTTTCATCCACGTCAGTTTCTTGAGGACGGTGTTGCGAAGTTTTGGAGTAAGTGAGGGCATATTTAGGTCGATTGGTTTGCAACCCAGGTTCCAGAATTCTAGCTGCTGCTCCAATCAGTTTAGACGATCTTTTCCTCGGAAGATCTCTGGGAGTTTTCACCGGAGAAGGGAGTTTAGTCGGATGCTTTTTCGACTTCGGTAGCACATGCTTGAAAGGTAATTTCTCCCCACCAAATTGAGTTACTGGTTTCCTCTCACAAACACGGGTGGTCTTTTGAAGCTTCTGAGGCCTCACTTCATGCTTAATCACTCCTTTCTCTGCATTCATCTCCCCCCTATTGTCAACAGATTTCTCAGCCTTACAAACCGAGCCGGCAGCCTCAACTTTCTTCGATTTTTCTCTATGTACTGCAGGCATAGATTCCAAGCCCATGAGCCTAGCGACCAGCGTAGGGACTCGTTTTTCATGCCTTTGCCCTTTATCAATATTTGTACCCCCATTATTGTTCTTTGTAGTAGGAAAACCCCCGCTATTTTCATCCGCAATCTACATCATTTACACAGTTACAAAAGAAAACATTAGCTTAGACAAAGCGCTGAATAAGTACGCATGGAAATAAACACAATGTGTGAGAGAGAGAGGGAGAGAGAGAGAGAGAGAGAGAGAGAGAGCAATACCAAACGAAGCTTTGGCTGTTTCTCATCTCCACCAAATTTCTTAGAAGCTTGTTTAAATCGAACTAATTGAACCAATGCAACAAAAAAAGCAGACTATAAAAATCGATTTCAACGTTAATATAGATTTCTCAACAATTCTGCTGCTAAATCAGAACTATCTATCAAAAGAACTAACCTGGTGGAAGCAATTTCTTGGAGAAAAGCTTCTTCTTCGCTAATCTACGATTCCAATCAAAAAGTTGAAAGAAAATACCGACACACCCTCCTGGCCTCTGCGTCGGCGCTTTCTTCTCCACTACAGCTAATGAACACACCGCTTTCTCCACTGTATCATTCATTCCTCCAACAAACACATTAAAAACACCAAAAATGAAAAAAGTTTCAAACAAAACCCACTTCTCAAAACAACCAAAAACGTCCTCCTCACAAACCCCAAATCAATTTTTCTTCACAAAAATTCAATCGTTATCCCAACTGAAGGAATACCAAAAATCCCAATTGGACAAACGCTCCAGGACAAAATCACATTATCAATCCTATTCCCCTTTTCAAGTCACATTTTCTTCTTCCTCACAAGATATGCTGACACAAGCTCACCCAAAGGAACAAAGTCGCAACAATGCCATGTGCCACTACAAAACACAAAAAGATATCAGAGGATCAACAGTGACGACATTTTACCAGTTTACCATGACCACCCTTATATCAAGCAACGAGTATCTGTTAAAACACGGGCCTGAAACTGAAACTGGCAGGCAATGTAGAGAGAGCGAAAAAGAAGGGAAAAACAGGGGGGAGCGTGTGTATATATACTAGATATATATATTTAAGGCTGGATCAGGGAGTAAAAAGCATAATCATGAGATTATTAATGCAGATATAAATAGGAACCATGACAGTACAAGCAAGAAAACAATGTATATTTTCTTTCTTCTTCATTATTTTGGGGGAAGCAAAGGAAAATTGAAAATGAGGGTCCAAGGATTTGTAGCTGACAAAAGCTGTAATGGTGATAACGGCGTGTCTCTGAAATTTCACTGCTATGGACAGTGAGGAAGGTGCGCAGGATAAGATAGATGGAGTATATGTGGCGCATTCTATGCATTTAGGTCAGCATTTAATGTAATGTTCCTTAGGCTATATTGCACGAATACAATATTGGTGTTTGATTGGTTTGTTTTTTTTTTTTTTTTAATAATTTTATTATTATTTTGATTCCTAAAAATTAAATAATCAATTATAGTTGAATTATTTAAGAGAAATAATTTTTATTCTATACTTTTTTATTTCTATATCATTTTAAATTTTACAATTATACCACACTCTTTAATTTTGCATTTGAACAAAGAGATTTGGACTATTCATTTTAGATTCACAATGTAATTTCACATTATTTGAATAAAATATTTAAATATTTTCTTTGAATTTTAATTCAAATTATGAGAATTTTAAATATTTAACTATATCATTTTAAATTTATTTATTTTTAAATAATTTTAATTTTAAATAACTCTATTCAAAACCATCTCCAATTTTTTTTTGGAACATATTTGGGTTGATAAAGCAAGTCAATGCACTGACCAAATGGTCATGAATTAGGACAAGTTTGTATTTCACATGTCACACAAAAAAAATTGCTCATTTTATCTGTCCTACTATATGTTGTTCATTTGCATTTTTATCTTTTTAGAAAATTAATATTTACTTTTTTTATCATTATTTTCAATATTTTTTACACTCTTCACATTATTTTTTTACTTTTCAACATCACATCATATGTACTATATCAATATTTATATACTCTTCTTAATATTAGTGTTCAAAAGTTATGAGCAACTTATTAAAAAGACAAAGTGAGTATATATTTGTTTTGTGTTATAATTTAAATTGTATATAAATGTATGCAACAATTTCAAGCAAAAGAATATGCAAGTACCGATTTTGAGAAGTACATATATGCATGTGCCAATTTCAAGCAAAAAATATATTACTCCCTCTGTTCATGAAATTTTTTCTTATTTTTTTGTGGGCACGATATTTAATGAAAAGTAATATTATATTGAGATAATAAATAAAGTAAGGGAAAAATATGAGTATTGTGGGGCCCAAAATTTTATTGTGTGTGGGTTATTTCCAAATAAGGAAATGAAAAAAAGTTTTGTGGACAAACAAAAAAGGAAAGTGGGAAATAGTTTGGTGGACAGGGGGAGTACAAAACATGTCAAATGTTTCAAGACTTTCTGCATTTAAAAATAGTATTTACATGATCTAAGGATATTTATGGCTCCAAATTATAGGCTTGAAAATTATAAAATTACCTAATATTATAGTTAGTTTAGTTGCCTATTTTTGCTACTTATGAATGCATTGACGTATCTTTTTATAGAACATGAGTACATAACTTCTCGAATAAGTGATTTCGTTAGTAGTCCACTTCAAAAGAACTGCAAATCTGCAACTTCATGATCATTTATCAAAAGTTGATGCATACAAAGTTTATTTTAGAGATGGCTTGGTCGTAAATTAATTAATAATATAAAAATTTCTATCTTTTCTTTTTTAAATATTTAGTCATGCACTTTTCTTATTCATTCATCAAAAAATTAATTACACATTTTAAGAATAAAATAACACTACTTAATATGTCACTATTTTACTATGGGTTTACAATTCTAATTATTCAATAAAAATATCTCTAATGATTTAAACTAAAAATATTTTTTGTATAATGCTATTGATGCATATAAAAATTTTTTTACATCGAGTTACAATAAAAATAAATGAATTCTTTAGAGAGTTATATTCATCTTAGATATCATTAGTATATTTTCCTCTATCTCCCTATGCATTTTTCATATTTTGTTTAAAGCATCGCATTTGTTTGTTAACATATGATTGATCACTCGTCGACTTTTACCTAAATTTAATGGAGAATTATAAGAAAGTAAAAAAGGCAAGAATCTGAAAATTGTTATACATTGAATGAAGAATGAAGTATACAGTTTATATCCTACATATATCATCTCGTGGGGTTAGTTATTGAACTACAAAGTATTGAATAATAAAATAACTATTTTCTAATAAACTAAGGGTGTCTTTCGTATAATTGTAAGGAATGAAAATGGTATGGAATGAAAGTCATAGTTCTCGTATAGCTGAACTATGATTGATTTCTTAGTTTTTGAAAATCAAAGTCATAGTAGGGTCATACCAAACACATATTATGATTTTGATTAACATTACTCAGTTACAAAAGTGTCCAACCAAACATCCCCTAACTATTTATCTAATTTACAATTTTTATCTTATAGTACACCCATAAAAATTAATAACATATATATTTTTTATTTTGTTATCTAATTTATATTTTTTTTATTCATTTGTCATTTTTAAATAAAAAAGTTTTTCCAAGATAGAAACAGTATAAAATTTTCATTTTCTCCGTTTTTTTTAAAGTTAATTAATAATCTTAACCGAAGACAAGAGCCTAAAATAGGGTGGGAAAGCCGGGAAAATGAATAGTGATTTTCGCACCGTCATGTCTACGTTTGTCTGCTATCCTGCGCTGTCGTGATGTGGCTCAAAGTTTTGGAAGGGTGCGTATCTTTTGAATTCGAATAAACCAAAAAAAACTAGCATTCGCGGAGAGTTCAGAAAATTCCTACTCGCTAATCTGTTCAATGGAGAGCAGCCTTTTCTCTTAGATCAGGCGCGTGAAACATACCGGACTTTCCGAGAGTGGATTATTGTCTTGATGATCCGTGAGCTTTGGATGTACAGTGTAAGGAAATTTGTATCCTAGCGTGGAATTTGTGCTCCCATTTTCTTCAACTTCAGATTTTGAGGTAATTAATATTTTATTTTATTTATAGAATCGAGATTTATGGTCTTTGAGATGATTTAATAATTAATTGAGTAAACGTTTCAAGAAAAATTAATTATATAAAGCAACATTTTTATGAAGTTTTTTTGCTAAGTAGGAAGATTTTTTTTATCTGATATTACGATGAGTTACCAAAGTATTGGATCATATAAAATAATTTCTCCAATCAAAATTTCACACACTTTCGTATTTTTGCTAATCTTTTTCACAAATCATAAGATTCATAACGTCTTTTATTATGGAATAATTCGTTCTTTTGTTTGGAATTATAAAATTACATGGTACCATTTTTTTAAAAAAAATATGCATAAATAAAACACTCTCTTGTACAAGTAGGTTCGCAGGAAATAATAAAAATTCAACTTGTTAAAAGAAGAAACAAAAATAAGATTAGTCTTGCAACTGCCACTGCCACTGCCACTGTTAATTAAATAAGGTACTCGTGAGCTTAGTTCGACTTAACGTATTAAATGATGGAACTAAAAGAATATTTATTTGATTAACGAGCTCGGTTCGTTCTGCAAGCTGTTCGGTAGGCTCGGGATATATGAGTTATTTTGTAAATAGTATACTCCCTCTGTCCCTAAACACTTTGCACACTTTCCTTTTTGGTCCGTCCCACAACACTTTGCACACCCTATAAATGGAAATAACTACTAACTTTATCCTTATAATATTTACATATTTACACTAATGACATTACTTTTACACTAAATCCAACTAATTTCATTATTTTAATAATATAACTTTACACATCACCCTCAATACTCTACTTTTTACACACTTTTCTTAAAAAGCGTGTAAAAGGAGGTGTGCAATCTTTTCAGGGACGGAGGGAGTATAATTTAGGATATGAAATTATAATATTTTACATAATAATACAATTGTGATTCTTAAATCGCTCGTATTGCTGAACTGCTGATAATTTTATCTTTATTAAGCATTAGAATGTGAATACGTTGAATTATATATATAGTTGTTGATATAATATTAGCTAAATATATTTTTTCAGAATTCCGAGCTCGAGTCGAGCTCAATCGAGCTTTGCTCGTAAATTTTGAATTCGAGCTTAATTTAAACTAAACGAGTCGAATCAAGCTCGAGCTTAAATTATATGCTAAACGAGCCGAGCTCAATTTCGAGCTCGCCCTTATTAACGAGTCAAGCCGGGCCGATCGAGCTAGATAAGTTTAATGAGCCGATTCGAACTGATAATACTCAGGCTCGCTTAGCTCGTATAACAGTTCTAAGTGCAACCTTTTAAAACTATCTCGTAATATATTAGAATATCTTAATTTTGTTTTCTGTGAAAATAATGATGCAATTTGTTGTGGTCTAAATAATGCCCAAAGATTGGCAAAATTTAGTGAAGGCATTTTTTATTAGGAAAATATAATTTTGACATGCTACTGAGTGATGAGTCTCTTTCCCCACCTACATCGGCCTTTGCTTTGTTTGTCTCTTTTAAGTTTTAAATACCTCTCTCTCTCTCTCTGCGTTATTTTACTCCAATAAAAACTTATCTAGTCAACTTTAAGATCGGTATGTTAAGTGGAAAGTTGTCCCCCAACTGTCTAAAGTCATTAGCACACTGGTTTGGTTTAATAGTACATTTTACTATTAGAATTTTCCAATAAATAAGAGGTTTAATTTCAAATAAAGTTATATTTTTGGTTTAATTACAATTTATTTAGGCAATTGAATATTCTAAATCAACCACTAATTTATTTATATTTTAAATTAGGCTTACATGCAGATTCTTTTGTGCACATATATGACGTGACCAACTCATATATATGTCACACCATTAATTCAAATGACATTGTTTTATATAACTGGAAGCTAAATAACATTGTTCGTAAATATTATATAAATTATTTTTATAATATAAATTATTTTGTAATATAAGGTTAATATTTATAAATTTATTTTTTTTGTAAAGTATTATATAAATCATTTTTATAATATAAATTATTTTGTGATATAAAGTTTATATTTATAATTTTTTTTTTCTTGTTATAAAGTGGTTCATGATATAAACCACTTTCACACAATACTTACTCATCGATTTAAATTTTGGTCAACCGGAAAATAATTCATGAACTTTATAAACCTTATATAATATGAATTTTTAAAATTTATAATTCGCTACATGAGCTAATGTACTATGATAATTTGGTACATGGTATAAATTTCTGGTGATGCTTAGGTTTACATGGCAGCCGGAGTCGTCACCAATTACATATTATATATGTCACGTTAGATACCAAGTATGTAAGATATTTAAAAAAAATATTAGAGTATTAAATATTGATTTAAAAAACTAATTATATTTACAAATTGGTTCACAATATTTCTATAGAAGCATAATTTATTTCTGCACATAAATATAAATTTTTTTCTGGATAGAAGCATATATTTTTTCTGCACAGAACTAATTGTAATTAATGTCAGTTTTGCGAACCAATTTATAAACCAATATATTTTCATTTTTCTTATGGAATATTGCAAAATTCTATTTTAATTAATTCAATGCAAAATCACTGCAAATAACTCCAGATAATAAATAAATATGTAACTTAATTACATATGTGTGGACGCAAAATTGAGGCAGACACAATCAAATAAATAAACACCAAGATGAAAATATTGACGGTAAGTTGCAAATTTAAATATAGAAATATTAATATTAGGAGTAGTGTATTTTCGAATATCATGCAAATATCACAAAATATCAATATAATCATCAATTCAGTCATAACATAAAATTGGGTGAAAACTTGAAATTATCACATATAAATATAAAAAAATATTTTAAAAATAATAATTATAACATGATTGAGAAATATTTTAATAAAAAATGTTTCAAAATATTAAAAGGAATTCTTGCAAATTTGACATCTAAGTAGCATGTGATATTATTTTTTGTGGCCCCTACCACGTAAGTGTAAGTATCGAAATTTTACATCATTGCTAAATTGTAACAACAAATTAGTGTATGTATTGAATTGTAAAAATTTAAAGTTCACACTATAATTGATAAGTTTATAAAGTTTGTGAATTATTTTGCAAGTAGCCATTTAATTTTCTTAACACTTTTTCATTGGCGAAATTTCTCAATTTTTCCATTTGAAAAGAAGACAAAAATGAGTAAACAATTTAATATAGGTGAAAAATCTTTTAACAAAATCAAACACATGATATTGGGTGCGCCTAAACTTTGATACCTTGAAAAAAAAATTCTCATTACCAAAATATTTTGGTATTTCGTTATGAAGATATATACCATATTGATAATCCAATTATTAAAATTTAATATTTAATTTATTTTTATATTAAATAATTAAATAAAATTCTACTTCAATTTATTTTGGCATGAACCGATATCTCGGTATGGACCAGTATGGTCAGTATACCAACATGGCCAGTATTTTGATTTTGGTATGGATCAGTATTTCAATATGGATAGGTATATATCGATATATCAGTACGTTACGACATATCGAAAGTTCGATACAATATATTTTTTGGTACACCGAAATTTGATATACCAAAAAAATTCGATACAGTATCAATATGTAAAAATGTATTTCAAAATTTTCGATATGGTATACAATACGGTATGATATGCTACCCCTAATTTCAATTGTCTGGATTTTTTTTAAATGATTCAATATTATGCTCAAGTACTATCTAATTTGGGATTCAATCCCACCATCCAATAGCAAATTCCAACTGAAGCCAAACAAAGTTCTGTATGGATTAGTCAGTCTGATACATCTTAAGAATTAATTACACCTTATGAATTTCGAGCATAAAACTTAGATAGTAACACATTTTTAATTATCTAGATTAGATCGTAATTAAATCAATACGATTATTAATTTTGTTTGCAATTAAGTATAAATAATACGTATATTTGTGTTGTCAAATCGATTATTACACTGTGCCGGTCTGGACTTGGGCTCTGGTGCCCTTCTCTGAAATGGGCCAAATTTGAATGGAACCTTTTCTCTTCTTAAAAAACATCCATACTGAATATGTCTGAAACTAAGATGGTTAAGAAAGATTTCGAATTAAAAAAAAAACACTTGGAATTAGTTGTTATTTATGTAAAGGTGACTGGTATTCATTCGATTGCATGAGTCGATTCGGTTTTGAAATTTTAATTTTTCGATTATATTTAATTATTCAATTTTTTTGATTATTTTAATTAAAAGATGACGGGTGAATATTCGATTAGATTATAAGTTATTTGAAATTAAGAATTTTAAAAATTACATATTTTACGCACAAAAGATGTAATTCATGAATGTTTGCACAAACATACTTCATGTACTTCAAAATACGAGTAATTCTTCTAAAGTACAATTAATGACGACACAAATACTATAAATCATGAATTCTCAATTTCCTCATTATGCCTTCCATATAATTTTAATTGGATTAAATTAGTTTATTCGAATTACGTTGAATTAGCTGCACTTTTTTACATATGCTCATTTACCTGGGCTAGGAGATGTGAGAATTTAGTAGCTCATAAACTTGCTAGTTTTAGTTTTAATTGCACATTCTTTCTTCTCTGTTGATATTCCTTCATTCATTGTTGAAGATATTATTAAATTTATTTACCCATAAAAAAAATAAACACATAAACAAATTAGATAAATACTTTTTAATTGTAATATATTAACGTTAATGCAAATCTTAGGATGACAAGAAAAGTGTATGTCGGTTGGGCTAAAAAATGACAATGCAAGATAGAAGTATCACATGTTCGATCCAATAATGATCTTTAACAAGTCGAGACCAGCGGGTCCAAGGACCACATGAGAAAACAAGGTCTATGGATCATTACTAAAATGTCGCATGCGTGATTAGGAAATTCTACGTTCACATTTTTTTTAAATATTTTTAAGAAATAATTTTGATTTTATAATTGTTTTAGCAATTCTATTGATTGTGTTCATAAAAATATACTTCCTACATCACATAACACATCACAGGGACTTTCTAACACACAATATGAATAGACTTTTATTTAAATATATGAATATTTTTAGATAAAATTTAATGAGTGTTTGTAAGTGTACAAATTGTTGGTGGGTCCAATAAAAAATATGCAATGTGCTGTGGATCAGAGAGAAAGTTATTAAGAACACACATTTTTTATTTTTTTTAAATTCCTTAATAATTTTTAAAATGTGATTTTTTTTTATATTTTTACTTTTATTTTTAAAATTGTTGAGAACACACATTTAAAAAAATGTGAAAAAATAACGGAGAAGAACCTATTACAAGAAGAAATTAAGGACCCGAAAATATTGGTTCTCCTTTGAACAATTAAATCATTTTCTGTTTTCTTTCCTGATTATACTTCCTCCGTTCCAGAAGACATTGCAGAGTCTTTTGGGCACGTAGTTTAAGAAAAATGTATAAATACATTTTTATTAGTATTATATGTGTAGTGTGAGAGTGAAGTTTAATAAATAGTTTTCACTTTTAGATATGCAAACTTTTTGTGGGACAGACAAAAATAAAAAGTACGCAATGTCTTCTGGGACGGAGGTAGTACTAGTATTAATAAGATCATGCAGTTTTAGAAAGTTCATTCTTTCTGGGTGGAGCAAAAATCCGAGAGAGTGTTGTGTAGATTTATAAGCATTTGAGTACTTTCTTATTTTGATTTTATTGTAAGGGATGGAGTCATGGAGCACCATTTGTTCTCCAATTCATTATAATAAAATCTTCTTTTAATTTACTGTTAAAAAAGAAAATAAAAAATAAGAGCACGCAGTTGGACTAATATTTAATTGAAAAAAAATATACTACCTCTATCCACCAAATTATTATCCATTTTCCTTTTTTGTTTGTCCATAAAACTTTTTCTTATTTCTTTATTTGGAAACAACTCACACTAACAAATAAAAGTTTGGGCCCCACACTACCTCCATTTATTTACTTTATCTATTATTTTAATATAATACTAATTTTCATTAAATCTCATGTCACTTCACAAATGAGAAAAAGATTGGTGGATTTAGGGGTGGCATACCGTACCATACCGTATACCGTACCGAAATTTTTGGTATGCATTTTTGCATACCAATACCGTACCAAAATTTTCGGTATACCAAAAATGCATACCGCATACCGTATCGAAAATTTTGGTATACCGTACCGTACCGATATTTCGATATATACCGATCCATACCGAAATACCGGTCCATACCAAAATAATTGAAGTATAATTTTAATTAAATAAAAATAAATTTAATATTAAATTACCAAAATAGTATATATCCGTATACCGAAAATAATCGGTATACCGGAATATTTTCGGTATATAGGTTTATACCGAAAATATTTCGATATTTCGGTATATACCGGCATACCGAAAATTTTAAAATTCTATACCGATACCGTACCGAAAATATCGGTATGGTATCATATCTTACCGATATTTTTGATAAATTCGATATTTTTCGGTATGATAAGTACTGTATACTAGTATTTTCGGTATTTGCTCCGCCCCTAGGTGGATTGAGGAAGTATTATATAGTTAAGTTATCTCATTACTTTGTTATACTCCCTAACTCACTCCATAAACTTCTTATAAATTTTGAATACACTTTGTAGTACATGTGACAGATCATAAAAATAAAGAAAAAGTGATGTAATTAATGCAGAAAGCAATAGAAATAAGAATTAAAAATAAATATACTAATTGCCAAACATGTAATGAGAAATTTATATAATAAAAATAGTAAAATGAGAAGTTTATCGTAAAAATGGGAAATTAAGATATTCTTTCTGTTCACTAATCTTTTTCTCATTTTTTTTTTCTAGCGGTCCACAAATATTATTCTCCTTCTACTTTTGAAAATAAATTATACATACAAATAAAAATATGGTCCAATTATGAAAAATATCCTTACAAGGGAGGGAGTAACTAGGAAGTGTATATATTATGGAACATATATATATATATATATGGTACAATCGAAAATCAAGACTAGGTAGGCGTAGGTAGGACTATATTGCATGTGAGGATGTGGTATAGCATCGAAATTCAATTTTGGTCCATCCCATTTTAAAGAAAAGTTGGCAAGTCAAGATACCATTTTAACCCACACGATCTGGATCTGCTCTGCAATATTTGCATGGAAAAGGCTGTAACCACGACAATGTTTCTGAGTCTGTCCCTCTGAATTCAGGACCATTTTTGGCTACTACAACATCACAGATAATGTACGTACATATAACAATCCTAAAGCTACAAAACAATTTACTTAACATTAAACCCCTTCCTTGCCCTTGGATATTCATATACGTACGTACACACTTTTTGATACTAGCTAGCTAGCTAGTTCTATCTCAAAATTAGAATGCATTTGTAGATTTTAAGCATATAATCTTGGGGTTCCCTGCAATCTTGGATGTATATTAATTTTAATTAGTTTAATTACAAGATTTTTGTGTAAGATTCGGTTTGTATTTGAATGACATTTGTTGACAAAGAAACTTTAGGTCGTGTTTAGATAAAATCATTTGAAATTCAAGAAATTTGAAATTGCGTAATTTTAATTGATAAGTATTTAAAATTCTCCCAACTTAAATTAGAGTCAAAATTAAATATTTAAAATTCATAACTTAAATATATTACTAAAATAAGTGTAGTGGAATTAAAATTCATACCCCAAATTCCTCAATCTAAATACAACCTTAAAGTTTGAAACTGAATTTGGAAGAGTGGTAGAAAAATGACTGTGACCCCATTATGAGTTGTTAATAATGAAGTTGAGAATTGAAATCCCATTTAAAGGATGTTTGAACTAAGTGGGGGTCTAGGCATTCGAAGCACCTTTTCAAACTAGTGGGGGCCTAATCTTAGTTGCAAAAATGATGATGTCCTAAGTAGCAATAAGAGTCTCAAAACCATGCATGTACTCTTTCCATCCAGCTTAAACTTATGTTCCTACACAATTACAATTTTTTGTCAAATATGAATGCATAACTTATTATAAATCTTAATGGCTGACTTATTCAATTATATATATATATATATATATATATATACGCTCAAAGTTTTGTATAAAAATTATTTATATAAATTTAATATAAAATTGTTTTAAAGTGTCAAATATTTGATTAAGAGCATCGGGAATTTCATCACCAGTATCAAAAATCAGGATCAATATATAAATTATTATATTTTAATTATTGTTGATTTTTTTGACCCAAATTTTTAATACGTGTGATTTTTCAATAATAAGGGTGTATTTTTAAAAAAATATATTTGAGTTGCACGGTGCATACAAGACTAAAAAAAAGTGTTTTAAAAGCTGTTTTTAGAGTTTTAAATCAGACACTTAATCATATGTATAAAACTCGTGTGCAATTATAGAAATTTATACTGTTAATAACTAACCTTCATTTTTTTAACATGTCTTTTTCTAAAAAATAAAAAGTAAACTCCTGCAAATACGACCTCTCTTTTTTCAAGGAGGGTAAATTTTTTTAGGTTGAGAAAGTGAATGAGAAATAGTTGTGATTTCACTTTTTTTTTTTTTTTCTGGAGATTAATTTTCAAGATTCTAACTTCTAAGCAGGTGCTTTGAAACCGAAAACAAACTGGGAGAATTCTTGTTTTGGGTTTAAAACCCTTGAATAGAATAGAAGTGAGATAAGCAAATTAAGTCATTATAAGATTGTGAAATCGGCTATATTTCTTTTAACTAATTTATATTTTTAAAAAAAACAAAAAAAGAGTGAAAAATATTTGTTTCAAATTCTACAATGAAATACAAAATAATTTATTATATTTCCCCGTTTTTATATATAATTGAGCGAATATTTTTATAGTGACAATTGCATTACTAGTGTTATGCTTCAAAAAAAAAATTTAATAAAGGACCAGAAAATAGTATTGGTTGTAGTATAAATGAGTGATTGGGGAAAATCATTATAATTTTTTTTTAAAATAATTATATAAGATAATTATGATAATTTTTTTTGGAGAGAAAATATTGTCACATATTATTTTTATTATTACTTATCACTATAACTACTTTAAATATATAAATAACAAAACATCAAGTCGATGACCCGTAAAAATTGCGCAAAGTGAGGTGAATTAAGAGTGAATAACTACTGCTACTATTTAATAGTGGAGAAAACGCAGTATTAGATTAGGACATGTGCAAATAACAAATGTTTAAGAAAACATATAAAAAGAAAGATGACGTGGAGACCTTCTCGACGTGAAGTATCGTTATGTTATCATAACGTGATTAAGTTTCTATAAATAGCCAAGTAAGTGACGTCCCACAACCGCTAATCCTACTTTTTATCTGTACCTAATAAAGGTTCACCAACTTCCCACCCCCCCCCCCCCCCCAACCTTTTTTCTCTTTGGATGATAAAATTTTGTAAATTCAACCTCACTCTTTCATTATAATAAAATAAAATATATTTTTATAATAAATGTATTATACTCCATCTGTTCCACAGAAATTTACACACTTTTTTTATTTGGACGTCCCACACATATTTACACACTATTAAAAAAAGAAACATTGATTTACGTGCACACTCACAAACCTATACTCATATTTATCCATATGTCACCACTTTATATATAAAACACATTTTCACTAAAAAATATGCAGTCCCGTAGGGTGCAAATTTCTACGGGACAGAGGGAGTATATAATAGTAATATTAATTATACATAATTGTAATACAAATAAATATAAAATTGATTTCGCAGTAGATTTACACTTCTTAAATTCATCACACACTCACTTCTTATCCATAGTGATAACCAAATGTAACATTTTGCAGGTCTGTAAATTAGAATTGATGAATAACCCCCTCCCTTCGTATTGATCCGGGTACAAAATATAAGAATATTCATGTTATTATGAAAGAAATGAATGCCCTTGCAAACTAAAAGAAGAATGTCAAAGTGTGTTGAATGACCATTGATGTTACAAGAGTATTACATGCAATGATGGAGAGTAATGATGTAGGACTCTTTATGTACATGCAATGATAGAGGGTAATGATGGAGGATTTCTTATGTACATTTAGTTATCCTCTTAAATTCTCATTATGTATATTCATGCATGAGCTTCCTATAAATAGAGGTCATGACACTTATTGTTACACACACAAGAAGTTGAATAAAAAATAATTATTCCTACATATTGTCTTCTCTATATTGCTTTTCTATAGTGTTTATTTTCATATTAGTTTTATAACACATGTTTACATTTTATTACAGTGATAAGTTAGAAATGTTACAATTATGTTAATTTTAATTGTGTGGCTGTGAATTGTGTAAGGCAGGTTAAATAACTGAGATTCTTTGTCAGTGTGAAAATTAAAGTGGAGACACTGAAAAAGGAAAACAAAATTTATTACAAAAAAATTGACAAAAATATTTTGTTTGCAAATGTGAATGCATGAGATCGGACAATATAAAAGTGGAACCTAAACTGAAAAAAAAAAAAAAATCTAATTATAGAAGCACAGTGGTTGATTTGGCCACTTGGAATTATATACAGCCCAGTCATGGTAGAGACAAGTCACACTAGGCAAGCATTGTGCAACATATTTGACTAAGAGGCTCTAAATAAAAAATTCGTACTTGTAATTATTTTATTTATTTTTAAAAGAATTAATTCGTTAATTTTAATTGTACAATACCCGTGAGAAATAAATCATGCAAGGTAAATCTAAACTGTAACTGGATGAGTAACATAAAGCGCAATAATTGCAACTAAATTTTAATAATTTTAATTGATATATTTAAATCAAAACTTTAAAAAAAAAAAAGAATTGTATACTGAAAAATATATAGACTTAATCTTATATGTAGGTGCATATTATACTTTGAGTTTATTTTTAAAATTTTATTTTATTATTTTTATTTAAAAAATCACCGTGATTATAATTTAACAAGAGGTAATTTTTAATTATAATAGTTCTTTTTACCACCGGGCATAGACATATCATTTAGTTTTACTATATATCAAAATCGCAACTAGTGCAAGGGAAGAATCATACTATTATATAACTGAACATCTTTGAACAAAAGAGAAATAATTTTAAGTGAAAATATATAAATTTTTAAAAACACTTGAATTGCATAATATAAAATACATGCTGAAAAAACCTACCTCAAAAATTATTACCCATTTTTATTCTTAAGTGTCCATGATTCACCATGAAAGTAAAAACTAATCAAAATCAAGTGGGTGCAATTGTGCAAATTCATTTTCAAGTTTGAGAACGATAGATCGTGTCTCATCATAATTGATACACAAACATTTGGGTATACAGATATTGTTATGAATCAAAATATATCCGATATACGTCTGTATACATAGAGTTAGTCTTATGTGATACGCCTCATGATCAAGAATGTAGAAGTTGAAAATTGAAAATTTGACGTTTTTTGTCGTTTAGGCGTCACCTAATTTTTTTAGTTTTAAAAAAGAATTACAAATTTAGGGTCATTCAAAGTATATTTAGGCCAAAAAACGCCTAAAATTACCGATATTGCAAAAATCCGATCGGCAAGTGACCACCTATACATTATTTCTCACCACATGAGACAATTAAATGAGATATATAATATAGAGCGACAATACTAAAATAGGTTGTTCATTCACTCTTGAGAGACCAATTCCTCAAAGTATCTCTGACAGAATCATGAGAAAGCAAAACATAGAACATATATGACAACAACATGAAAGCACTAACAAAAAAAAGCAGAAAATTAAAACGAAAAAGAAATGAGCATACCAGCAATCCTTTACATCTGTAATTTGGCATCTCTCCCTTTAAGCATGTGCCTTGTTTTTCTGTTAATATATGGACTCTAATAATAATAATAATAATAATAATCAACAAATAATTAATTTTCACTCCCGTTAATTACAACCATAATCTAAAGCAAGTTTGTTAAATCATCAAAAAATGATACCCAAAGTAAGAAACCAATCAAAGTTAATAATTAATACTTCTTCTTGCTCCGATCCTTCCCGCCGGAAAAGATGGAGGCGAGGCCGAAAAGATTAGCCGGAGGTAAATTCAGCACAGGATTAAATTTAATCCCGTTGCTATACGAGAAATTGCTGTTCTTCTTCAACGGCGGCTTTGACGAATAACCGGAGACCGGCTGTTGCTTCTGCGCATGCGAAGTGTTCGACGAATTGTGTCTGAGAAAACTCTGTTTCTGATTATTCGAAACAGAGGGCCGCTTACCGCTAGCGCTTGAACCAGTCGAATTGCTTCTCGATAGAAGCGGCAATGGGCAGAGAGTCCGGCCATAGCCGCTGCCGCAGTTCAAGCTCGAGCTGCGCTTAAACCGCCAAAACGACCTCTGTTTTTCTTCCGATTCAGCGCTAATTGTGTTCTTCGATTCGTTAAACCTGCCGAGTTTTTTCGGCAGCGGCGGTGGCGGCGGGAGCTGAGCAGACGGAGGCGCTGCGGGTGGCGCTTCCACTTTCCTCGCCGGAGCAAGCCTTTTTTTAATTTCAATTGGGAGGATCTTGCCGTCGAAGAAGAGTTCATCGGCGGAGGAGGATTCCTGGTCGAAACTCTCACGGAAAACGCAGAAATCAAAATCAATCGAGGAAGATGAACCGGTGCGAATGTATTGCTCCACCGGGACGCCGTCGCTTTGAGAAGCGTCGTGGGAAAACGAGATCCGGGGACTCATTCCGATGGTGGGGCTGTCGGGAAAAACTTCGATTGCCATAATTTCTTCGACTAACGAAAAATGAAGATGAGAAAATTCAGCAGTTGGGGATTGAAAGTGTGATAATAAGCATTTAAACACCACAAAAAAAGTCAAAGCAATAATTTTTTAGCAGTGAAAAGTTTGAAACGGCGACCGTCAAACTGGACTGTGTGCATGGAAATTTGAGTATTTGTTTGGAAAAAGAAATAAAATTAGGAATTCAATGAAACGAAGTGGAGTGGGGTTGGAAATTCAAAATGGAAAGAGTAGGGCAAGAAATGTTGAAGGTTTGGGATCATCATAAATAAAACATGGAGATGGAGAATGCCCCATTGGGAAAAAGAAAAAGTGATTGAATTTTTGAACAAGTTTTTTTTTTTTTTTTTTTCTGGTTTTCTATTTTGTGGACGTGGGGAGATGAATGTGAAATACGTGAGTTAATTAATTAAAGAGTGCGACTCCTGTGCATGCGAGTGCATACCATGCACTCGCTATTGGGCCCGAAATTGAAACCCAATTAAAAAACTCGGCCCAAACATAAAAAAACTCGCGGATCCTTTAAAAATTCGGGTCTAACCCGATTTTAACCTAATAAATGCGCGCGAACAATGAAATTACACAAGCTGAGAGAGAATTGGAATCGAGGAAACGTGATTATGGCCGATTCTCATGAAACATGTACTCAAATCGTAAAAACTTTATATACATATATATTTACTAATATCTTTCTTAAATTATTATACGCAGATGATGATATGTATATAAATCAACAAGAAGAAGAAGAAGAAGAAGAAGAAGAAGAAGAAGAAGAAGAAATTCATGAAATAGCAGAAGAACCAGAAGAAGAACAAGAGCAAAGTGATGATTGCAACTTAATAGTTCAAGAAGAACAAAATATTGACGAAGAAGGTACTTCAATAATTCTAGTAATATTATTTATCAGGTTGTTAAAAACTATTCTACAGGTATTGATAAACTATTCTTAGGGTATTCACTGAATATTCTAAAGGTATTGATATACAACACTACAGGTATTAATAATATATTATAAGGTATTGATAAACTATTCTTAGGGTATTCATTTTATATTCTTAAAGTATTAATAAAATACACTACAGGTATTCATAAAAATATTATTATGATATTGGACAACTATTCTTAGTGTATTCATTGAATATTCTAAAGGTATTCATACACTACACTACAGGTATTGTTAAAATATTATAAGAGTATTGATAAACTATTGTTAAGGTAATCATTGAATATTCTTAAGGTATTAATATACTACACTACAGGTATTAATAAACTAATATAAGGGTAATTATTTACTATTCTTAAGGTATTCATTGAATATTCTTAAGGAATTCATAGAATAAACTATAGGTATTAATAAACTATTATAAGGGTATTCATAAACTATTATTAGGGTATTTAAAAACTATACTTCAGGTATTACTAAACAAAAGTTCAGGTATTCATAGAATATTCTTAGAGTTTTGATATACTACACTACTGGTATTCATAAACTACAATAAGGGTATTGATAAAGAATTCTTGGGGTATTTATAAATTCTTCATCAATTTTTGTTAAATGATACTTGTTTACCAATACAATTGTACTTGAAATTTTATTTAATAAAGTAAGGTTTTATATATTTGTTATTCAGGTATTTTATATTTGTTATTTATACTGATAAAATTATTTTCTATACTAAATTAGAATCTAGAGCAGATTCCCGGGATATAAGAGGTTCTTTACTTGGTGTGGAAAAAGATACAGTAGATAAAATGTATAAATTATATTGTATGCATGCACGTTCTCTGGGATTCAGTGTTAGAAAATCAACAAACAGATTTTCTCGGGGGGATGAACGTATATTATTGTCCAAGTTGTTCGTCTGTTCTAGTTCTGGATTAAGAAAGGATAATAGTGATTCGGGCACTGGAACATCAGAAAGAAAAAGGAGTATTGGAATTACAAGGACAGATTGCAAGGCTAAAATGCTAATCAGGAGAACTAATGAAGGAACATATGAAGTTGTACAACATGAAAGAGAACACAATCATGTGTTAACTAGGATTGAGTGGGGCCATTTACATCGTTCTGAAAGACAAATTACAGCAGAAAAAGCCAAGGTTATAGAGGATATGCTGTCATCAGGCATGAGAATAATAGACTCATATAAATACATGTCACATGAAGTTGGAGGTGAAGAAAATTTAGGACACACAATGAAGGATCATTACAACCTTGTGAACAGATTAAAGATGGAACAAATTAAATGAGGGGATGCCAGAAACCTAATTGACATTATGGAAAAACAAGAATCTGAAGAAAAGGATTTTTTTTACAAAATTAGGTTGAATGAAGATGGAAGACTCTCTAGTATATTTTGGAGAGACTCTCTAATGTTAGAAGATTATCAAATCTACGGAGATGTGATGGTTTTTGACACCACATACAGAACAAACAAATACAATCTCATTTGTGCTCCTTTTGTAGGAATAAACAATCACTGGAAAAATGTGATGTTTAGCTGTGCATTCATATCAGATGAAAAGACAGAAACATTTGAGTGGTTTTTTCAGATTTTCAAGAAATCAATGAGACATAAAAGCCCCAAGACTATATTCACAGACCAAGATTTAGCCATAGCAAATGCTGTGGAAAAGGTATGGTATTAATATATTGTTCTTAATGTATTCTAATACTATTATTGTTGAAATATATAATACTTTTTATTTATTAGGATGTTCATATTTTATCAAAAAGAATATTCATAAATTGTTCATAGGGTATAAATATATTACTCTTAGGATATACAAGTATTATTCTTCACATGTTAATATTCTTAGTTAGATTCAAATGCAGTTATAACTTGAGGTATAAAAATATTGTTCATATGGTATTCATATTTGTTCATAGGGTATTCATCTTTATTCTTAGGGTATTAATCTTTTTGCTTAGGGTATTCATATTTGTTCTTAAGGTATTCATATTTGTTCTTAGGGTATTGATATATTATTCTCAGGTATTACTGTTTTTTCTTAGAGTATAATTAATTAGTCTATAGGTATAAATATATTTGCCTTTAAGTATTTTGGTAACTTGAAATTTTATTTCAGGAATTTTCAGAAACAAGACACAGATTGTGTCTTTGGCATCTCCAACAAAATGCAATTTCCAGCTTTGGAGAACTTAAGAGAGATGGCCCATTCAAAAATGCTTTTAACTATTGTTTATCAGGTTCTGCTGATCAGAATGATTTTGAAATCAGTTGGCAAAACATGATATCAACTTATGGACTGGAAAACAATACCTGGTTCAAGAGACTATATAGTCTTAAGGAAAAATGGTGTACAGCATTGAGTAAGAATATATTTTCTGCTGGAATAAGATCATCCCAAAGAAGTGAAAGCACAAATCATGCAATCAGATTCAAAGCTCACAAACAGACAAATTTGACAGAATTCTACAAGATTCTCAATGACACAATAAGTCAATGGAGAAGGACAGAAAAAAAGGATGAATTCAACTGTTCTAGAATGACACCAGAATCTCCTTTTGGAATGAAAGGGATTATAAAGCATGTTGCAGAGGTATACACCCATAGCTTATTTAAGCAATTTGAAGAAGAATTCTCAAAATCTATATTTGCATCTTCTTTGGTTGCTGAACTCTGTGACACAACATTGGTTTATAATGTCAAGAGTGATGAGGAAGAAAGAAGTAACAGAGTAGTGTATGACACTGCAATGAACCTATTCAGCTGTGATTGTAAGAAGTTTGAAGAAATAGGAATACTATGTTATCACTGCATCAGGGTGATGAATGTACATTCAATACAAAAAATACCTGATAATTATATTTTGAAGAGATGGACCAAACTTGCAAAGGAAGAGGTATGGAATAAGATTGCAGCTGAAGAAACAAATGATAACAGGTACAACTTAGAGTATTATATTTTTGGGTATTCTGTAATAACTCTTAGAGTATTATTTTTAATTCTTTGAGTGTGTCTAATTTCAAGATGGAGTATTAGTAAATTATACAGGTTCTAACTAATATTTTTTTTGAATTAGGGTAAACTGTGGAAACAAAATCCCTTGGAGACATGATATCATAAGAAAATACTACAATGTCATATTAATGAGTGAAGATATTGAAGAAATGAGAGAAGTCATAGAGGAAGGATATGACAAGATTTGTTCAGTTCTTGATGGAAGAAATTCAAAGCAGCAAGAAGACATTGAAGGTCATTCTGAAACATCAAACATAATTCTCGATCCGGAACGCTCAGTAACTAAGGGAAGAAGTCAAAGGATTAAGAGTGTTGTCCACAGCAGAAAAAAAAGAAAGACAACAAAATTCCAAACATCTCAAATGAAAGAATATGGGTCAATTACACCTAATCCTCATATAATTTGATATAGGAATGTATTTAATGTTTGATTTATATATATAGATTTCGAATTGTTATTTTTTTATGTGTTACTAAACTTATTTCACATGCTTATTAATTTACTGTTATTATTTATATCAGCAATACCCTAAGAACAAATATAAATACCTTAAGAACAAATATGAATACCCTAAGAACAAAGATGAATACCCTAAGAATAAAGATGAATACCCTATGAACAAATATGAATACCCTAAGAATATGTTAATAATACATTTAT
>JAPKLY010000210.1:687088-719689 GCA_026898435.1 Prunella vulgaris | reverse complement strand
TTACTTGGTGTGGAAAAAGATACAGTAGATAAAATGTATAAATTATACTGTATGCATGCACGTTCTCTGGGATTCAGTGTTAGAAAATCAACAAACAGATTTTCTCGGGGGGATGAACGTATATTATTGTCCAAGTTGTTCGTCTGTTCTAGTTCTGGATTAAGAAAGGATAATAGTGATTCGGGCACTGGAACATCAGAAAGAAAAAGGAGTATTGGAATTACAAGGACAGATTGCAAGGCTAAAATGCTAATCAGGAGAACTAATGAAGGAACATATGAAGTTGTACAACATGAAAGAGAACAAAATCATGTGTTAACTAGGATTGAGTGGGGCCATTTACATCGTTCTGAAAGACAAATTACAGCAGAAAAAGCCAAGGTTATAGAGGATATGCTGTCATCAGGCATGAGAATAATAGACTCATATAAATACATGTCACATGAAGTTGGAGGTGAAGAAAATTTAGGACACACAATGAAGGATCATTACAACCTTGTGAACAGATTAAAGATGGAACAAATTAAAGGAGGGGATGCCAGAAACCTAATTGACATTATGGAAAAACAAGAATCTGAAGAAAAGGATTTTTTTTACAAAATTTAGTTGAATGAAGATGGAAGACTCTCTAGTATATTTTGGAGAGACTCTCTAATGTTAGAAGATTATCAAATCTACGGAGATGTGATGGTTTTTGACACCACATACAGAACAAACAAATACAATCTCATTTGTGCTCCTTTTGTAGGAATAAACAATCACTGGAAAAATGTGATGTTTGGCTGTGCATTCATATCAGATGAAAAGACAGAAACATTTGAGTGGCTTTTTCAGATTTTCAAGAAATCAATGAGACATAAAAGCCCCAAGACTATATTCACAGACCAAGATTTAGCCATAGCAAATGCTGTGGAAAAGGTATGGTATTAATATATTGTTCTTAATGTATTCTAATACTATTATTGTTGAAATATATAATATTTTTTATTTATTAGGATGTTCATATTTTATCAAAAAGAATATTCATAAATTGTTCATAGGGTATAAATATATTACTCTTAGGATATACAAGTATTATTCTTCACATGTTAATATTCTTAGTCAGATTCAAATGCAGTTATAACTTGAGGTATAAAAATATTGTTCATATGGTATTCATATTTGTTCATAGGGTATTCATCTTTATTCTTAGGGTATTAATCTTTTTTCTTAGGGTATTCATATTTGTGCATAGGGTATTCATATTTGTTCTTAGGGTATTCATATTTGTTCTTAGGGTATTGATATATTATTCTCAGGTATTACTGTTTTTTCTTAGAGTATAATTAATTAGTCTATAGGTATAAATATATTTGCCTTTAAGTATTTTGGTAACTTGAAATTTTATTTCAGGAATTTTCAGAAACAAGACACAGATTGTGTCTTTGGCATCTCCAACAAAATGCAATTTCCAGATTTGGAGAACTTAAGAGAGATGGCCCATTCAAAAATGCTTTTAACTATTGTTTATCAGGTTCTGCTGATCAGAATGATTTTGAAATCAGTTGGCAAAACATGATATCAACTTATGGACTGGAAAACAATACCTGGTTCAAGAGACTATATAGTCTTAAGGAAAAATGGTGTACAACATTGAGTAAGAATATATTTTCTGCTGGAATAAGATCATCCCAAAGAAGTGAAAGCACAAATCATGCAATCGGATTCAAAGCTCACAAACAGACAAATTTGACAGAATTCTACAAGATTTTCAATGACACAATAAGTCAATGGAGAAGGACAGAAAAAAAAGGATGAATTCAACTGTTCTAGAATGACACCAGAATCTCCTTTTGGAATGAAAGGGATTATAAAGCATGCTGCAGAGGTATACACCCATAGCTTATTTAAGCAATTTGAAGAAGAATTCTCAAAATCTATATTTGCATCTTCTTTGGTTGCTGAACTCTGTGACACAACATTGGTTTATAATGTCAAGAGTGATGAGGAAGAAAGAAGTAACAGAGTAGTGTATGACACTGCAATGAACCTATTCAGCTGTGATTGTAAGAAGTTTGAAGAAATAGGAATACTATGTTATCACTGCATCAGGGTGATGAATGTACATTCAATACAAAAAATACCTGATAATTATATTTTGAAGAGATGGACCAAAGTTGCAAAGGAAGAGGTATGGAATAAGATTGCAGCTGAAGAAACAAATGATAACAGGTACAACTTAGAGTATTATATTTTTGGGTATTCTGTAATAACTCTTAGAGTATTATTTTTAATTCTTTGAGTGTGTCTGATTTCAAGATGGAGTATTAGTAAATTATACAGGTTCTAACTAATTTTTTTTTTTTTGAATTAGGGTAAACTGTGGAAACAAAATCCCTTGGAGACATGATATCATAAGAAAATACTACAATGTCATATTAATGAGTGAAGATATTGAAGAAATGAGAGAAGTCATAGAGGAAGGATATGACAAGATTTGTTCAGTTCTTGATGGAAGAAATTCAAAGCAGCAAGAAGACATTGAAGGTCATTCTGAAACATCAAACAGAATTCTCGATCCGGAACGCTCAGTAACTAAGGGAAGAAGTCAAAGAATTAAGAGTGCTGTCCACAGCAGAAAAAAAAAGAAAGACAACAAAATTCCAAACATCTCAAATGAAAGAATATGGGTCAATTACACCTAATCCTCATATAATTTGATATAGGAATGTATTTAATGTTTGATTTATATATATAGATTTCGAATTGTTATTTTTTTATGTGTTACTAAACTTATTTCACATTCTTATTAATTTACTGTTATTATTTATATCAGCAATACCCTAAGAACAAATATAAATACCTTAAGAACAAATATGAATACCTTAAGAACAAATATGAATACCCTAAGAACAAAGATGAATACCCTAAGAATAAAGATGAATACCCTATGAACAAATATGAATACCCTAAAAATATGTTAATAATACATTTATGACAAAGATTAATACCCAAATATGAAAAATCAATACTCGAAGATCAATAATAACATACAACTATAATAAAATAACACAATAAAACAAGTAGAACAATATAATATACCTAAAACAATATTATATAATACACAGATAATAAATAAAAAATACTCATAAATAAATGAATTAGGGTTCATTAAAAATAATAATAAAAATATAATATTATTATAATATAAATAATATAATATACTACTATATAGAGCAAAATCAACATCAAACCCTAGACCACAAAGACGACAGTCAACTTCTACTACAAAGCGCCGGAATCTTCGACGATAAAACCGCGACAACATTCAAAGGTAACATGTATACCCCATCGTTATATCACTCTCAGTCTCTCTCTATCTCTGACTCTGTATGTCTCTATCTATCTATCTATCTATATTTTAGTTCATTAAGTATATTCATGTTTGTCTTATTCGTAGAATATTACTTGTACTTCATTTATTTAATGAAAAAAATGCTCAAGTTTTACTTCTTCAGGTATATTCTTCAAATAATAATATAGCTATAAAAGTACAGAGTGATTTATACAGTATAATATTCGTTCTTTGAGTATTAATATTTGTTCTTTGGGTATTAAGATTCCTAAATAATTATGTTACTCTTCAAATAATTATTTTACTTTGTGTATTTGTTCTTTGAATTAGTCTTGTGGTAATAATAAATCATGTTTAGGTATTAATATTTGTTCTTTGAGTATTAAGATTCCTAAATAATTATATTACTCTTAAAATATTAATAAATTGTTATTGAGCTGCTATATTTTAGTTTATGAGTAATGTTAATGTTAACATGAATATTTTTTTATATTAAACAGATGACTTCTTTCGTTCGTATACTGTTCAATGAAGAGTACTTCCTTCCAAGATTGGTAAATTTTTTATAATGTATAATATATAAAAATGTATAGAATATTGAATGACAATTACCTGATGTTATGTGCAGAGAGTACCTCCTATGTTTGTAGATAATTTTGAAAATTTGTTTGAAGAATCTTCTACTGAGGTAACTCTAACAGCTAGCTACAAACCTGGACAAACATGGAGGGTCAGTATTAACAAGATAGGAAATTTTCATTATTTGAATGATGGATGGCCAACATTTGTCCAAGATAACAACATAGAAACACTGGATTGCCTGAATTTTGAACTGGTTGATGCAAATACACTACATGTTATAGTATTTTCAAAATCAGGATGCTGCAAGAACTGCCCAAGTGATGGTTTGTTATTTTCAAAAACATAAATTCATCTAAATTATAAAAACATATTTCTAATACATTTTGAAGTGTTTTAATTAACTAACATTTGTGTTTTAAAAATTTGGGTTTAACAGGAGGGGAGGATGATGAACCTGCTTTTAATGAAGATGATAATGAAGAAAACCAGCTTCCATTGGAAGAGATGAACCTGGCTTTTACAAAAGAGGTCAAAGATTACCACTTCCAGGCCAACAAGATGGTAAAATTATATACATATACACACATGTACATACTATTTAAAACTTGTTTACATCTAATTAATATATAAAACAATAAATTGGTTGCAGGACATTCCTATTAGCTTCATGATAGCAACAGGACTAAGGAACAAATCTTAGATAACTCTGAAAGATGAACAAGATAGGCTTTGGACTGTTCAAGTAAGGATAAGGCGAGGAGGAGTATATTCAATGTGTAGTGGCTGGAAGAGGTTTCTGATTGAGAACAATGTGACAGTTGGAAGCATGGTGGAGTATGAGTTCGTATCTGATAACTCATACGTGCAACTGTTAAAAACAATTGATGTTTTTTATTTTGTCAAACTGATAACTATTTTGCCTCATGAGAGGTTTCCTTTTATTTGCTTTAGGTACAATGGGATAATTCTGAACATTAATTATTTTGGTATTATTGCTTATAATTATTAACTAATATTATCTTATAATTTTCTATTAATTTTATGTTCATAATCATTAGTGTTATTGTTAAATTGTTCTATAGGTATTTATAATTGTTCTTAGGGTATTTATAATTGTTCTTGAGGTATTCATACTTATTCTTGTTTATATAAATTTAATCTACATAAACACATAATTGTTCTCGAAATATTCATAATTTGTGGAATTTTAAAAAACAAATTATTAAATTAAACTAGAAACTTATAATTTATAAGCTCATACAATTATTTAATAGAATATAATATGAATATTTCATTATTGTTATATAAGTATTCATAAATGTTCTTCAGGTAGTCAAATTTATTCTTGGGGTATGTATAAATGATCTTGGGGTATTCATACTTATTCTTGTTTATATAAATTTAATCTGCATATACACATAATGGTTCTTCAAATTTTTATAATTTATTAAATTTAAATTAAATTTATAATTTAATTGGTTATTTATAGTTTATAATTTTAACCTGATACCATAATTTAATTGAATATAATTCAATTATTTCATTATTGTTTTATAATTATTTATAAATTTTCTTCAGATAGTCAAATTTATTCTTAAGGTATTTTAAAATGCATATACACAAAAAGGTTCTTGAAATATTCATAATTTGTAGAATTTTAAAACAGTAAATTATTAAATTAAATTAGTTATTTATAATTTATAACCCGATACGATAATTTAATTAAATAAAATACAAATATTTCATTATTGTTCTATAAGGATTCATAATTGTTCTTCAGGTATTCAAAGTTATTCTTGAGGTACTGATAATTGTTCAAGGGGTATTCATAATTACTATTCGGGTAATCATTATTCAAAGTTATTCTTGGGGTACTTATAATATTTAAAAGAAAATCAAAATTAAATAATTAAGAATAAATAAAAACCTAAATAATGTTGAAAAAAAACAAACACAAAAAACAATACACTAAGTTAGAAAAATGAATACCCAAAGAACAAAAAACAATACCCTAAGTTATAAAATGAATACCCTATGAACAAAAAACAATACCCGAAATTAAAAAAAGAATACCAGAAAAACAAAAACAATACCCTAAGTAAAAACATAAATACCCGAAGAACAAAAAATAATACCCTAAGTTAAAAAATACCTAAAAAATATAAACTAGTTATTCAATAACATTAACAACACAAATTTTAACTATTTCAAAAGGATAATTCATAAAAACACCAAAAAACACATCAATATACTGAGAAATTAAAACTATTCCACTAATATAAACACATATAATATGTACACACATATGTTATATTTGTCCAAAAACCCAATCACCACCAACACAACCACAAACAACCACCAAAACAACCTCAATCAATTGTTCAGTAAACAACCTCAACCACCAAAACAATCACAATCATGTGTTAACCGACAAATTGTTCAGTAAACAACCCCAACAAAACCAACAAAGTGTATCAATCAATTGTTTTTCCTCTTTCCTCTTCCCAAATTAGAATCCAAACTCTTTAAGCTATCAGCTGCACGCTTTTTCCTCACTTCTAATGCTTTCTCACCTTTCTTCTTCTTCTCTAAAGCAAAACCATCAATCAAACTTGGCTTACTGTTATAAAAATCATATACCTTTTGTATGATTTTTGACCTAGATTCATTGAAGTTTGACAGAACTAAAACTGCACAAATTTCTGCCCGCATAACTAACCGAATAGCAGCCTAATGAATAAAGAATAAAAAAAAAAGTTACAAATAAAGAAAATAACAAAAATTCAATCTAAATAATATATAAAATACATAGAATACCTTTGTCATGTCTGGTGAAGAGTATGCAAAACCACTGAAATGCTTCATATGGTGCATCATGTACACACCGCAATCTTTATCAGCCTTTCCTGTCTGCCATTTCAACTCAACTTGTTCACATTTCCACTTATTAAAATCTGCTCTCGGATGCTTCTTAGATATCAAATACTTTGACATCATGGAGAACTATAAAACAACCAAATAGAACAAAATTTAATTAATAATACAACACAAAAAAAATAGATATAAAGAAATAAGATAAAAATTCTTAAATAATTTACCAATACTTTAGCAGAGTTGTAATAAACAGTGACATGTTCTTCGTGCTTCATATTATCCAAAATATATACCATAGAGTCAACAAAATTAATTGCAAAAACAACATAATGACTGTGAATACAAAACGGGACAAAGATCTGAAAGACAAAAAAAAAAAAATTATTAAAACATTGATTAACACAAAATATTTATTTAAAAAAAGTAGAAAATAATATTATAAAAACTAACCATATCTGCATTAAAAAATGAGCCTTCATGAAGAGATACCCTCTCATTCCAGATACCACAAATATCATCATAAACAGCACCAATTGGTTCTTTATCTATCATCACTCGTGCCAGCAAATACTGTTTACATAAAAAAGAAGAAGAGAAGTATAAGAACTTCAATTAACAATACATCAATAAGAAAATAGTAATACTCCAAGTAAAAAATTATAATACCCCATTAACAAATTATACTACCCAAAGAACAAATATATATACCCAAAGAACAAAAATTAATACCCTTAGTTAAAACATAAATACACTACCAATAACAACAACAGAAACAATAAAAACACAGAAAAAAGAAGAAAAAATAAAAATATATTACATTTCATTGAGATCTGTCATATTAGAAATTATATTAATAATAACTAAGACTATAATTGAAGTTCAACTAATAATACTCCAATAAGAAAGCAGAAATACTCCAAGTACAAAATATAATACCCCATCAACAATTTATATTACCCGAAGAACAAACATAAATACCCTAAGAACAAAAATTAATACCCTAAGAACAAACATAAATACCCTAAGAACAAAAATTAATACCCTTAGCTAAACCATAAATACACTAACATAAAATACTAATACACTAAGAAATACAAAAACAGAAACAATAAAAACACAGAACAAAAACAAGAAAAACACAAATAAAGTATATTTCATTGAAATCTTTCATATTGGAACTTCTATTAATAAGAACTAACACTATAATTGAAGTTAAAATCACTAAAAAAAAAACTTACACTGTGATTGAGATTAAAGCAGAATCTGCTCCGCCTACCATCAGAGATAATTTCACCATTAATCTCCAAACACCACGCATTAATAACAGAAATATCAATCTCTTCATTCGGCAACAATGTCATCATCCCATCCTTATAAATAGAAATATGATGTTTGTGATCATAATAATTGTCCCTAAAAGAAGACAAACACACAGTTTTAATATAAAAACACCCAATATATTTATATATTTAAATACAAATATTAAAAGGCTACTTACACTTGAACATCATCCTTCCCTTCATAGAAACAAAAACCAACAACTTCCAAATGAGTTTGGTACATATTCTTCAAGAATTTTTTATGTTTCGTAACCAATTTCGAAACATATCCATTTTTAGCATCAATCTTCCAAAACAAACTACCCAAATCATCACCTACATCTTTCCTCTTCACACTAATAGATTTTATTGCACTATCAAGTTGTTCATCAGCACTACCCAAAGAACTACCCTTCCCTTTCAAAATTACAAGATCCTTTGGAGTACTCTGTGACTCAACATCAACAACAGCAGGATCATCAACAACTCTCTCAAACTTTTTCAGAACTTTCCCAACCAAATTCTCTTCAACCTCAACAGGAACATCAACTTCCACAGGGATCATAAAAAAATCATCAACCTCACTTTCCAACTGTAACAAATTCAATTCTACATGATTTCCTACACCAATTCCACTCTTCACAATTTCCTTCCCTTCCACACTTTTATCAACATCTCTTTCCGAAACAACCTCAGACACCTTACCAGCATTGTCAGCATTGATTACTTCTTTCACCTTACAAGCATTGTCAGCATTGTCACTTCCTTGATTCACACCTTCAATTGCTTCTTTTGATACATTCTCCACATCAACATTCCCTTCCTTCAAACCCACATTACCTTCTTTCTCAATTTCTTCTCTACCCAAAACCTCATTCCCTTTCTCAAGATGAACACCATCTCCAACAATATCAGCATAATTCCCCTCAGGGAACCAAGTATCTTCATCACCACTTAAATTGGTTGCATAAACAACTTTTTCAGGTGTAAGCAATTCAAAACTTGGAGCTGAAGAAGCCAACTCCTTCATCATCGTCACATACTTAACAAGTGTATCAACATAACGATGAAGCTTTGGATTCATAATTTTTTTTTTGAGTTTCTGAAACATCAGATCCATTCGTAGATTCCAATTGTGAGCTGTTTGAATTCGCAGTGTCAATGTAATCCAACAGCTTCTGAACCTTAACCATAAAATTCGAAGAAAATTCTCTTGCATCTTGTTCAATTGACTGCATAAGCACTTTAATATCCTGAAATAAAATTACAAAAAACAATAATGAAATATATACCAATTGAATAAAAAAAATACCTTAAAAGAAAATAAAAATACCTCAAGTGCCACTGATTAATACACAAAGAGAATTTTATTAAATACCCAAAGATGAAATGAATCATACCTCAAATGAATCATCACCAACCTTTTTCTATTCATGAGCCTTTGATTGGGCCTCTGATTTCTTCAGGCTTCCATTAACAGATAAAGGATAAACATCAACAACTAATTCACCAGAACCAAACTGTCCACCAATAGCCTCTTGTATACACCTCTCCCTAATTTTCTCATCAGTCCAGTGCTTGATCAATGGGATCGAGTTAGGCTGACACACACCTCTCCACTTCAAACGATGCAAATATATTATTTGCAAAATAACAACACAACCACTGATATTCTTCACACCATTGTTTCGATTCGTCAAAACAGATTCACATAACCTCCTCAAAACAAATGTACACCAATCATATTTTGAAATATTACCAACATCCTCTAAAGCTTTAAAAAAATAAGAACTTATAGTTCTATTGGCAGAAGGACAAAGAAAACAACATAAAGAATAGAGAACAAACATTCTCTTAAAATCATCACCACCATCACCACACTTTTCCAATATAATAGGAGGAATTTTCCATATCTGAGTTTTTGTAGCAATACCAAACCTCTCCCCAAAAGAAATAAACGCAGACAAATCATCTGACCTTGAGTAGACAGGAACATCGTTGCCTTCATTCCTCGGGATCATTAGAACATCATAGACATCATCAGCACTAACTGAAAAATGCCTAAATTGATCCAATGTAAACATCAGACTGCTTCCATTAAAATCATCTACTAAAAAGAAATGCATCTCTTTACTAAAATTTTTAGTAATCTTCACATGAAGCAATCCACCAAACCCAATACTCTCAACAACTTCTCTTTGTTTCTCATTTAATGATCCAGTCAATTGAGCTAATGAACTGGGACTACATTGTGTTAGAAATTTGCTGCACAAATAACAATATAAATATAAATTATATTGGAAAAATTAATACCCTAAGTTAAAAAATGAATACCCAAAGAAAAAAAACTAATACCATAAGTTAAAACATAAATACTCAAAGAAAAAAACAAAAACACTCAGTAAAAACATTAATACCAGAACAACAAAAAACAAATAACCTTAGTTAAAACATGAATACCAGAGGATCAAAACACAATACCCTAACTTAAAAAATGAATACCCAATGAAAAAAAAACAATACCCTAACTTCAAACATAAATACTATGTACACTACACTACAGGTATTGAAAAATTCATAAGTTAAAACATAAATACACTAAGCTAAAAAATAAATACCCAATGAAAAAAATAATATCCTAAGTTAAAACATGAATACCCGAAGAACAAAAAATAAAACCCTAAGTTAAAAAATAAATACCCAAAGAACAAAAAATAATACCCTAAGTTAAAACATGAATACCCAAAGAACAAAATCCAACACTCTAAATTAAAACATGATAAAAAATTAATACACAACAGAAATAAAAAGAAACACATACTTTTGACTCAAATCTTCAGAGCGAGATTTAGCTTTAGGAACAACAACAGAAGAACTCGAAATTTTATCAGATTTCTTCTCCTTCTTCACAGGAACAACAGAACATTGTTTCTCCATCTCTTTTTCAGATTTATCACTGGGAGGAACGTAAGGAACAATAGCCGTAGCAACATCTTGAGACGTTTTCTGAAATTTCCTCCGACAATAAATAATTTTTTTCTTTGAAACATTTTCAGAGTCAACATTCTTCATCTTCTTCATGATTAAACCCTAAAATCGACAACATGCAACAACAAAAACACATCTAAATACTCAAAAAACAAATATTCTCCATGATTTATAAAATAACAGTAAAAAATACATGTCGATGCACTTGAATAACAACAAACAAACATTGAAAAACAACATACGAAGAAATATCACGCCAAAACGAAGTTCCGTAACCGCTGAAAATGGAATCGCCAGAGAGAATTTGATATTATAGAGAAGAAACAAAAAGAGAAGATCGTGGGAGAGAGAAGGCAAATGATTTGAAAGCTGAAGTAAAAATAGTATCCAACTCAAACGAAAACGGGTATGGATCAGATCCGCATATTTTTCAATTATTAAACAAACTAAACAATCGGGCCGGTTTCTTCAAAAAAAGAAAATACAATCGGGCCTTAATTAAAATAAATAATCGAATTGGGCCAAAATTAGGCCCAAAAGCAAGTGCATAGTATGCACTTGCATGCACACGAGTTTTTGCGTTAATTAAAATGATAGTAATAGATTATATAGTAAACTAAAGGATAGTAGAATTTGATTAAGAAAAAAAATGTTGGTGAGACATTGTATGGGGCGTACAAACACACCATTACAAGAAGAAAATTTCAAAAAGAATTTTATTTTAACATTTTGTATTTTACCAATGGTATGGTATTAATTATTTTATTAAATTATATTAATTTTAAAAATATTAAGGGTTGTTTCAATTATTACAAATAACTTTCATTTAAAAAAAACATTTCTCATAATTTTTAGAAAATAAAAGTGATTTGAAAGTTATTTTATAAAATTTGAAAAGACGTTCATTTCACTATATTATTTTATTAAAAAGTAAAAAAAAAAATTGTGGGTTACTCAAAATTTTATTGTTAATACTTAAATAACTCTTCAACCATGAAAACTAAAGGAAGAAAAAAGACTCTCACAAGTAAAGGAAATTAAGAGGACATAGGATTTAATTTTGCGTTTGAACGTCATACATTTTGTCTGGAATTGATGAATTTTGAAGATTTTATTGTTCTTTTCCAGAAATTTGATGGTTTGAAAATGTATCTAACAATAATTAGGATCATTTCATAATCTGATCTATGTCAGACGAGTACTCATCTGTACATCTCATAATTTAATTTTGGGTAAGAAGAGAAACAAACGATGATTACACTCCTTTCATAATATGATCTATATGTCGGTCAAGTACTCATCTTTACATCTCATTCCACTTCCTACTAATAATTTTTTTAAATCTGAAACTATTCCAAAAAAAACAAGTTATTTAATTTTGTAAAATGATTTTAAAGGAGTATTTTGTCTAATTAAAGGGTTGGATGCTTAGATATCAATGCACAGTATAATTTGTATAATGACAACAAAAGGGGTTGTTAAAATAAATAAGAACAATTTGAATATATATATATATGTACAATTTTATAAATGTGCATGCATATCAATATTTCTCTTTTTTTATCTGTAAATTATAATATTGAGACGTCTCAATAAGTCAAGTGTGCAGATAATTCGGGACGGATGGAATATCATTTGATGTCATGGATATACATTGCATGTATTGATAGGGTTAGAATAGAAGGATCGAAGTGTTGAAAAAAAAATTAAAGAAGAAGACATGTTTTTTGGCGTAGTGCGGAAATGGGGCATGCAGCTGTTGACACAAACCAAAACACAATTTTGTGGTAGTATTTGCTACATACCTGTCAACAAGCCCACTTCCACAATTTAATTAGCTTTTTATACACTCATAGTTCGATCACTTACAAAAGTACAAAACAAATTGGTACTCCCCCTGTAGTAATACTAGCTAGTATTACTTTATTTTATCTGTTAAACAGTATTAAGAAATGATTACTAGTGTCAAATCTCATCAGCTTTTAAGGTTGGAAACATATATATTAATCATAGGCAATTTGCATAATCATATGTTGGCGGACATCAAACTACAAGTATATAGTCATTCTTGATAATTCTCGTACGTAACCATCAAGCTTCATATTCTCCTGAGGTGTGAGTTCTAGATCGTCTACTTAATTGCCACATTTCGTAGCTAATTATTATCACGTTTCATTTTACGTTTGCGGTTAGATTTAGTGGGACGTAATTCAGTCAAAATTGATTTCACGTTTCACATGTAGATCCAGTTACACGGTGTAACCGATACAGATTAAGAGGATTTTTCCTAAATTTATTTTAAACATCTTATAAGATGCTATTTTTAAGTAGCATAAAGTTGTTGAAGTGTTCGACTAATACAACTTATAAGTTGTTTGATAGTTTATCATAAATTTTTTTAAAATTTAATTTTAATAAAATATAAATATATTTTTATTTTTTGTGTTGAGAGTGGTGATGGGAGCAACTGTGAGTCGGACATGATGTTTGGCTAATACAACTTATAAGTTATTTGATAGTTTATCATAATTTTAATTTAATAAAAATAAATACTTTTTTATTTTTTATATTGAGATAGATAATGTAGAGTGCTGCTAGGGTCCGGATGATGAGTTGGGTGGATGGGGGAGGAGGCAGTGAGAATATTAAGTTATTAAGAATTCTCAACTTATTTTTTTTCCAGCTTATAAGATGACAGAACTTATTTTAAAATCTTATAAGCTGTAAAATATTTTATTTTATCAAACACGCTAAAAATATTTATATGTTCTTAAATAACTTATTAACTAGTATTTTATTAAGCTTAGCCAACCACTCCAATTAAACTCTTGACTTTTACTTATTATACTTGTCAATAAAGTAAAGATGGGGGGTTTTAATTTCCATTATTAGAGACATTATTAGCTTGTGATCCAATTGAATGAGTCATTGATGGGAGCTAAAGGAGGTAGCATTATTTCATTTCCCATACTGTGTTTTTAAGCATTTATCATTTTTTCATAGTGCCCAATGCATCTATAATGCACACTAGAAACATCAAATGAAATAAAGGAAACAACGTGGGGTCTATTAATTAATTAAAATGGGAAAAAGAGTTTCCGAAAAGCAAATGTATGTAGAGTGAAAATTAAGAAATTAGCAAAATGGAGGAGAGTATAATTGAATGAAAATAAAAATAAAAAGCAATGTAGGAGCATGTGGAGTAGAGAGGAAACAACCTCAAAGGAGGTAAAATCAATTGCCAACAGCCAAAGTGGAGCTATATATATATATATATTGATTGACAAGTACTAGTACCTTTGTCAATTGAGGATGATACTCTATTATGTGTCCCCTTACTTTTATATTTCAGCAAAAAATTCTATATGAAATTTATATAACGAGAAAATGAGATATTAATTGCTTATTAATATATGCCAAGTATTATTTTTTTTGTTTTTATGGAAATGATAACTGTATTGTGAACGTTCATAAAGTATATAAAATATTTATAGTGGGACTATATCTGTGATATACTTGTTTTTTTTTTTTTTAGACATACTATATATTTTATTTTATTTTTTGGGAAAAAGCACATAATTAAAATTGTTAGAATCTTAACCACATAATTTTCATCTTTTTCCCTTAATTTAGTTAATGCACATTATGCATGCATATACCGCATATATATATATATATATAATAAAATTGAGTGAGAAATTGTCTAAATTTTAAATTTCTTTCTTATTATTATTTAAATTCTTGATCAAATGGGTGTATTTTGGTCAATTTTTTTTATATATTATTGAATTCCTGAATTTAAAGATCGAACAAATGCTATAAAAAATTATATTAAGCTTTCTAAATGACATACATATTATTAAAATCTTTATTCTATTTTTTATCAAAAGTTATAAGAACTGATGCCTTTTCATACCAGTGTTCCATCTATATATGGTGGCCCTATGCCCAAACCACCCCCCCCCCCTCCCCCAAAAAAAAAAAAAAAAAAAAAAAAAAAGAGGAAAAACCGTGGTAGCCTATGAAAAGAAAAGAAAAACTATAACCTAGCTAATTTATTTATAGATGCTTAATTGTGCCACCATGATTTGGTGGGTGACCCTAAAGAAGAAGGGTCCATGAAATTAGAGGGTAGTAATAATTCTAGAAATGTTATTCAACTTTTCTTTTTGGGATACCAATGTACATGCCCATGTGACCAAACACTTAAAGAAGCGACTCACTACATCAATATTTTTACATCTTCCAATTCAATGTCCCTATCTACTATCTCCTTTTTTCTTTCTTCTTATCTTTAAATTTCTAATTTAATACTCCCTCTGTTCCAGAGAAACTTGCAGGTTTTCCTTTTCGGGACGTCCCAGAGGAACTTGCAAGGCCAAAATTGGAAACCCTTTTATAAACTTCACCCTCACAATATCTACATATTTACACAAAATGTCACTATTTTTTTACTTTTTGGGCCCACATTACACTCAATCCAACTAACTTCTTTACTTTTTACATAAAATTTTACCAAATTAACCCTCAAAACACTACTTTTTCTACTTTATTCCTTTTTTCCCTTAATTTGTGTGCCCTCCACCCCTTGCAAGTTGCTCCGGGACGGAGGGAGTATATAACAACTCTCTTTTACTTGCACTTTAGTTAAGTGTCTTTTGAAAATAATATTTAACTATATATATAGTACAGGGAAAAAGTTTTTTTTTAAGGCCAACAGGTTAGGGGGTTAGCAAAAGGAGGACCGTAAGTTTACGGGCTGGCAAATTAAGGACCGTAGCTTCTTAACTTGGCAAATTAAGGACCGCAGTTTTTTAACTTGACAATTTAAGGACCACAACTTTTTAACTTGGCAAATTAAGGACAAAATTGGCCCGTATGAGCTCCAGTTAGGCTGAAATTGCACGAGATTGACACGTGATGGACGATCTCGGGCTTAATTCTACACGTGGGACGTGCAAATTAAGTGTCAATCTTGTGCAATTTCAGTGCAACTGAAGCTCATACGGGTCAATTTTGTCCTTAATTTGCCAAGTTAAAAAGTTATGGTCTTTAAATTGCCAAGTTAAAAAATTGTAGTCCTTAATTTGCCAAGATAAAAAACTGCTGTCCTTAAATTGTCAGCCCGCAAACTTACGGGTCTTCTTTTGCTAACCCCTAACCTGTTGGCCTTAAAAAAAAAATTCCCCATATAGTATATACATGCTTTGTTTTGTGTAATCTCAGGTTAACAAATTAAGTACGTAATTGGTTGTTCAAAATAAATTGAATATAAAATCCTATATTAATGTTCTTGAGAATAGTTATCTATATATATTTTTGCATATAAGTTATGCTGCAAAAGAGACCTTTTGTTAAGTATGAGTTTGGACGTCAAGGTGAAATTAAAATAGTGGCACATGCATTAGTTAGGCTGACATCTTATTTATTTGAAATATAGTTTTTATTGTCGGTTCCAACTTTCGGATATTTTGAATAGTATTTTCACGATTTTTTTAATTTTCTCTTGTATTTTAAGGGTGTGTTTTGTTTAAGAGACTAAATAGTCTATCCCGCTAAAACAGAATTATTTCCGACATATTTTGACGGGAATAATCATGTTTTAACGGGATAAACTATTTAGTCACTTAAACAAAACACAATACTACATTGAAGTGTTCTTAGTGGATACTCGAATTAGTGCAGTGGATGACCACAAGTAATTAATTAGTTAATCTTTATAACTCAAACATTTCCTCCCTCAAATTTACAAACACTTACTTATCTAATTGTTGGATTTGCCTTTTATATATTAAAATATTATTATACAAGAATATATAAGGTCTAGAACGTCAACTTATAAGTTATTTAAAATAATTTATAAATATTTATTAAAATGTTTTGTAAAATAAGATTAGTTAATAGTCTATAAATCTAAAAGTAAGTTTCTTATAATTTATAAATTAAAAAAAATTAAAATTTCATAACTTATTTTTCTAACCACACCCAATCACCCTTCCGAAATCCGTGTCACCCCTTTCCCATTCTCTTATATCATCTCAACATAAAATAAAAAAATATATATACTAAAATTAAATATCTATTATAAATTTTATTAATCAAACACTTTAGCAAGCTACTTAAAGACTATAGTGTATAAATTTTTGAAACAATTTTCAATGTTTTACACCTTACGAAATATTTAAAATAAACACAAATCATGCAATTCCAAATTTTCCGTTGAAACTTCGAGTGTTAGTCAATGCGACTCTGTTCAATTCGAATCACCAACAAGTATTCTTGCTAGTGATATTTTTAAATATTTGAGAAAAGGTTAGTGAGTCTTTTTAAATATTTTTTTGGTATGTGATTTTCTAATAATCTAATATATATAGAGCCCATTTGGGAGGGGTTTTAAAATAGTACAATTGGGACTTATGGGTCATTCAAGCCGGCCATTAGTACTATATAAATATGTAGTATAAATTTGTTGGGGTTAGTTGGGATTATTGGAAAAAAATTAATTTTGGGGTAAGTAATGATGATATTTTAAACACAAGTTCTTAAATGCATCAGTTATATACTTATATGAATATTAGATATATGTAATTGGATCGACCCAACCCATCTGGATCAAGTATAATTTTTTTTTTTTAGTATTTCATTCATTTCACTCATTTTTTTCTATCCGGTTTTCAAATCTCACGGACCGCTACTAATTGCACTAGTCTTACTTGGAGATATGAGTGTATGTTGTATGGAGATTTGGTGTAATACTAACCAATAATATTACTGATTAAAAAAAATTGATATTTTCAACCTCTGCTAAAAGTGTAGAAGCACTTATTTTTTGAAAAAGTTGAGTCTTGCCAACTTAAAAAATAAGTGCATATACACTTTTAGTAGAGGTAGAAAACAGCCACATAGTTGTGTAGTAATGAATACGAAAATTAATCCAATCAAGACTATGTTACGTAGTTCCATATCTACTGTTTTTATATTGTAAATCTAAAGTAAATAGTAGCTAGTTTTTTTATGTTATATCAAGTGTAACGTTTCAGTTATATCTATTGTAATTTTTTAGTTGAAACTAGTGTAACCTTTCAATTAAATTTAGTGCAACATTTAACATTTTTTATTAAAACTAGTGTAATGCTTCAATCATATTTAGTATAGCATTTCATTTAAAGCTAGCGTAACTTTTCGGTTAACAAGCTTATAACTTATCAGTTATATTTAGAGTAACTATTAAGTTAAAATGAGTGTAATTTTTAACGTAAAATTAGTATAAATTTTATGTTAAATCTTATATAATATTTAATTTATTTTTTGTATAACTTTTTCAATATTGCCCAATGTTACTTTACTTTTTATATTCGTCGTAGCTATTTTGAAAAAAAAGAAACAAGACAAAAAGAATAAATTAATAGATACTTCAAAGAAAGTGTAAGGTTTGAATCGTTCCCGAGGGAATGAGGAGAAAATATATTTACCACTAAGCCAACTATTATCCTCATAAAAAAATTGATAGATTTATACAGGCGCACTCATGTACAAAATGAGTCATCTTTTTGCCCAAATGCACCATACAACTAGTGTGTTGATAAGCGAACAGGATCACACATGGCCATCAGGATTGTGATTAGACGAGTAGGACTATGACATACCTTGAAGATAATTATATAACAAGTACAAACTATTGGGTGGGAAGAAGGAGTGAGCAGCTCAAGTGTGGCAACACCAAAAACTGCTCGTCTCCCCTACATATGAGCTGACAACCTTCTGGAGTGGAGGTGCTCGCCTCCTTCATATAAGTCCAATCAGCCCCCAAGAATATAAGACAGAGTTGACCGTCAGTTACCAAAATTTCTAAAAGAGTGATCAACTTACTCTTAGAGGGCGAAATTAGTTTATATTAGTTTATAACACTTGTATTACGTGGAGATAAACAAGTGTAATGACACTTGTCAATCAATTAGACTAGGTAAACTCATATTATGATAATTGACATATAACCCCAGTATAAACATATAAATATGTCTATGCACTAATAGAGGAACTCTAACTCTTGAATACAAGAAACTAATTACACAAAATTCTCTCTCTATTTATTTTATATATTATTATCAAACTTTAATCTATTCTAGAAAATTATTTGATGATTCCAAATAGAGTCTAACCACATAAATTACTCTGATTAAGAGAATCATCAGCATAGTGCACAAGAGACTCTCCCTTAACTAATACTCCACCCATTCATGAAACTTCCTCCACTCTTAGAACTGACACGAAATTTATAAAAATTAGTATTATATTGAAATGAAAGTTAAAGTAAAAGGAAAATGGAGGTATTGTAGTGCCCAAACTTTTGTTTGTGAAGATAGATTGTTTTCAAATAAGAAATGAGAGAGATTTTGTAGACAAACAAAAAAGGAAGGTGGAAGAAAGTTTTGTGATCGGAGGGTGTATATCTTAATAAAATAATTAATTATTATTTAAAAGTATAATTAAATTGCATTATGCAACTAATACATGCATATATATATATATATATATGTATTTATCTTAAAAACGTAGTTTAATTAGTATTGCAACGATAATATTACTATTGAAATATAGGTGATGAGATTGAAGGTTAATTTAAATAGAACTTTATCGTGATATATATATATATATATCCTAATTTTAAATCTCAAACAAATAAAATTTATTATTTATATCCTAAATCCAAATCGACTAATCACTAGCTAATCACACATATATATACAAGGAATAAGGATAAAAGGTTTGTAGATAACCTGTTGGAGTGTTTTGAAATGAAAATGAAATGAGAAGGTGGGATATGCTTTTAAGTGTTTTCCAAAAAGAATATGTTAAAAAGGCTGTGGATAGAAAAGCTAATGAAAAAGATTGAAGAGAATGTTTATCCTTTTTAACTGGTATGGTGAATTATTATTATTTTCCATATTTTTTTCGAGAACATTCTCTTTTGTTGAAAAATAAAAGAACTTTTTCTTGAATTTTTTAATCAGTCACCCGTAACACATGTGACATTTCTTTTCATCATTCGAATTAAAATCACTGGTTTATTTCATATGTATCTTAATTAATATATCTTTGTACTCACACACATTTTGTAAGATAAAATTTAATTATCAAAGAGAAACTTCAAACTCTTTTTTGTATTATAAAATATGTAATTCGATGGTTTTAATAACGCCTCACTACTGGAGAAAAAAGGAATTTTGATTCGTATATGATCAGCTTTTTTGGAAGGAATAAATAAGGGAGAAAAAAGACAATTTCTCATTGCAATCTAATTTATTTAATATCAATATCGTACTGCATGCAGTGACAATACATTGTCTATGCTTTCTCATCACACCCATGACTCATTTGTGAATGAAAATAAAATAGGAAGAATTTCGTATTAGTGTCCAAATTTTAAGGTAAGTCTTAATTTTAGATTTAGTTTTAATATATTTGTCTCAATTCAAGGCTCTATCTACAAGATTCATTATTCGACATTACAAAATGAAAAAAAAAACATTGGTAGAGACTATAAAATTATTGCAGGGATTTAGATATTAATCCGCATAATTTAGAAAAATTGTTGTGCTGTTGGAAAATGGGGAAAAAAAGAAGGTGGAGTTGATGTATGGAAAGAGATATATTAAAAATAATTATTTTTATTAAAAAAATTAGTATGGGTATATAGTTTCAACCCCAATGAAAATGATGTTAAAATATGATTGACAGACAACAAACGCGGTATATGTGAGGGGCCTAGGCGGCGAAAGCCCAATGAATAACCCAACGAAGTAAGGCCCAATAAAATACCGATGAAGTAAAGCCCATTCAATATACCAAAGAAAACAATGCGACTTTTTCATCAAAGAAAAGACCAAGTCTTCTTCAATAATGACAAAGCCAGGTGAGCAGGTAAGCTTGGAAAACTACGGTAGGCAGCAATGTATAGCGAATTACCAGTTAGGATGCCAACTCTGCTTCCGCGTATTCGAAATTTTCAAACATAACAATTCATTATTTTTCAAAACAAACAAAAATTTTGAATTTTCATTGGTCTACTCTACTGCAGTTGGGCTCCTGATTTAACCACGATTATTATTTCCCATCAGGATTCTTGATTTCTAACCTTGTTTCTTTTCAACTTCGCCCCTTTTTCTTTCACTTCTTTCTTTCCAGCAGAGAGAATGGTGAATCCTAATTGGGAGTTGAATAATTGTTGTCAGCGCGATCAGAGAGTCTTTCTGGCTACCATTGGCGTCTACACTGTCGTTATCCTTGCCGTAAGTTGTTGTTCCTTTATGTCCTGCTCACACTTTATAATTCATGTTGCTTTTGATTAAAAGTGGGTTATTTTTTGGCGATGAATTTACCTTCCCTTTTTATGATATTCTTGAATTCTTAGTATCGTATATTTCAAGCAATCTTGTGGTGTTTGTATAGTTATCCTCCCCCCCACCCCTTGTCTGGTGGGCCTTTTCCTTTTCTTTTCTTTTTTCAGTTTTTGTTGCGTCTGGAAAGGCACTGTGCAAAGTTATTCAGTAGGTTTTGGGATTCATAATGATCATAAGTATCTTGGCTCTGCAACATTTTGTGTTCAGGATATTGTTGATTGATTTACTCGGCTTTATAGATAATGTTATAAGATCTTACAAGCACATACCTTCTGTGGGATATGAGTTGGTTATCATACTAAGTTAGAAGGCTGGTGTATAGAGCAGATGTCCCTTGGAGGGTTGATTCATCAATGAAAAATCAAACTGAAATCGAGAATTTATTACCCAACATTCGACGTCTTCCAAAGTATACAACATTGTTGAAAGCTTAGAATATGTGCACAAGTCATTTTGTTGATTATGTCTACATTAGTTGGTTCTCATGATGCTTGACTAGGTCAACCAGCGTTGTAGATTGAACTGGCAAAGCCTTGAATGCTTAAAGCAGTTTATTCGTTGAACTCTTAGTTGCTCATCTTGATAATTGGAAACGCATGAAATGCATCAAGCAAACAACATCATACTCAACATTGACTTGTAGTTGCCTCAATTGGAGTTTGTGTTGAATGAATTGTTTTTGAATGGCAGGTCTTAATAATTAATCGAGTTGTATCTAGTCTAGATTTCTGCAATTTCAAGCATGCAATGGCAGTATATATTTCATTTGTTTGGTTGTAACATACTATAAGGAATATTTCTGACTTACTATAAACACCAAGGTGTTTTTTTTTATTTTTTATAGATTAATTATTATTGGTAATTTTCCAAGTGGCGCAGAAATTTTCATGACATTTGTCCTTGTATTTTTCAAGTCTTCTCTTATTTATAAGCGTGATGATAATGACAGTTATGGAGGACATTTCTACTGACGCCATTTAAGCTTATCACAGTATTTCTTCATGAAGCAAGCCATGCAATTGCTTGTAAGCTTACGTGTGGCCAGGTAGACAGCGTTTTACTGATATTTGCTTGCTTTCAATTTGTTGTTCTCAAAGGCTTTTAATATTTGCAACTCTTTTATGAAGAGATGTATTATATTTATGCTCCCTTTATTGGATTGTGATAGTTTATAAATTTAAATTTTCTATAGGTTTGGGTTATATTTTTCAAGGTACAAACTGATTTTATTCATAGAAGAGAATGCCGATTAGCTATACATATGCCTAAATATATTTATTTAAACTCAAAAGGACTTTAACATCCTGCATTTCATGACTCGGAAGAATGAAATTTGATGGCTACACCTGTACAATGAAGATTTAGCTACAACAAAGAAACCATTTAGAAAACATTGCATAAAATTATCCCATTTATACATGTTGCATTTACCAATATTACTTGATCTAATTTGATATATTCCCCTTTAATCATTGAACTTGCCAAGAATGAAATATGAAATTCCTTAATTTAAAGATTTGATTACACGTCGCGATTCTCAAAAGCTTGTTCAGTGGCAAATTTCTTTATCACATTTCTCAATTGGCAAGTAAGTCTCTCCATGTATCTCTTCAATTATTGCCAGAAATGCACAAAAACTTGTAGACTCCTTTAAATATCATCTAGCAAATGCATTTTCTCCATTTAAAATGAAATCAATGATAAAAATAACAACACATCTAAAACCATGATTAAAAAAAATCAATGATAAAAATGAACTGCAGGATTCTTGTTCTGATTCTTTAGAAGATACCTTCTCTGAGCAATTCACCTTTTTTTTAACTTGGGCTTGGACTCTTGGCACTAAAACAGTAGATGCATCTTTTCATGTGTTTGTTTTCATTTATGACGATGCTCAACCATAGGATTTTGCATCTCTTTTACCTGTAGGTAGAGGGCATCCAGGTTCATGCAAATGAAGGCGGTGTTACTCTTACACGTGGTGGCATATATTGGTTGATTTTACCTGCTGGATGTAATATCCCTTCCTTTTTCTTTTCTATTTTCTTTCTCATAAAAAATTGTTGCTTTCCCTAAACATGTTTTTTTATCCTTCTTTTTTTTTTTTTTTTTTGTTATTTCTTTCCTATTGCAGATCTTGGTTCATCATTTTGGGGTATGATTCTCATACTTGCATCGACAAAACTTCTCACTGCAAGGATCGCTGCCGGCTGTCTTATCCTCTCCCTTCTTATTGTGCTCTTCATCGCCAAAAATGTAAGAATTGTGAAAAGTGGTTCCACAGTTGGTAATTAATATCAAATGATACATTCTTTAAAAGTTAACTTTTTTTGAGACACGTGTTGCCTCTATATTTCTGAGATTTTGCATTAATAAAGTTTTCTTTGATGCCAAACAGTGGACACTACGAGGGCTTTGTGTTGGTGAGTTGCTATGCCGATAAATCAACTTGACCATAATAATTTCTGAGAAACAAATATCTAATCTTTGCATAATATGCCTGCCAGGATTTATCATTTTTATTGCTGTTATTTGGGTGCTGCAAGAAGAAACTAAAGTTCGTACCCTTCGCTATGTTATTCTCTTTATCGGTATGCCCTTATCTTTGTTTTATTTCTATTTAATTATGTTTATACCTTCCATAACTTATGCATTGTCCTCTGCATGGCAGGTGTTATGAATAGTTTGTTTTCGGTCTATGGTACAAACTCTTCTCTATCATTAAGCAAATGAAGTACTTACTGCATAAAAGAACACAGATATAATGTTATCTTATGATGCAGATATATATGATGATCTGATATCTCGAAGAGTTAATTCGAGTGATGCTGAGAAGTTTGCAGAACTTTGTCCCTGTCCTTGTACTGGAACTGGATGGGGAGTTATTTGGTACACATTAAATGAAATAGTTATAAATTTGAATGTCTGAGTTTATTGCGCATTATTTGATATGGGAAAATTTTTGAGATTGCGTTTGGATTGAAGAATTTGATTTTGGAAGACGATTTGAAGGAAAATAGTTGTAAAAGTTATAACTCCATAATAATTGAATTACCGAATTCACTCCAAAAATAGTTCAAACTGAAGGGCCAGATTTTATATCCATCATGGAATGACCTGAGCCAAACAATCCCGGTGAATGTGTTATTATGGATCTAAAATTTATCATCCAAATCCTTCAATCCATTAAGGCAGTGTTTGGATTTTGATATTTGACAATCTTCATAGTTTAAGATTTAGATGTTATAATGTATCTGAATTCTAGGATTATAGTAAACTTATCACCGAGAAATATTCTTCAAATTGATTTCGACCATTATTGCATTCTAGGATCTCTTGACTCCTGTTTGGTGACTTGGTGTGCTTAATTCTGTGTTACTCTGTACTTGTTCTAATCTTAAATACGTTTCCATTGGATTAGTTAAGATGTGTTTCGATATTTTAAATCATCTATTATCCATTTTGCAGGGGAATGATATCCTTCATATTTCTTTGTGGTTCAGTATATCTTGGACTTGTCATTTTGTCTTGAGGTACTCTACATTACAGTATTTTATATCTGATGCATACGTTGGATTATTTGTAAGAAGTTGTGTTTCCATAATGATTCCTTCATATCTTTTTACTCAGTGAATCTATTCTTGAACCTTTCAGATGTCGGACTAGACTCGAGAAAGGGAGATCTTCACTTCATTTATGTTCAGTTTCATGTACATACACTCGATTGATGCGTCAAATTCGTTTACTGGCGAATAGGCAGCCACATTCTTTTAGGCTCAAACGGGTTCAGATCCCTGGAGCTTTGGTAGGTTTTTCATTTGTTTGCTTCAAGTATATGAGGTAGAATTATGGTATAGGTTCATTTCTGTTAGATATGGAAAAATTGGTGAATATCTTGACTTGATTCTGTATGCTTGACGAAGCGAGAAGAGCGATACAATTGTTATTCAATCCGTTGACTTTAAGAATACCCGAAAGATTACGATCTTATGATTATAATTTTTAATCCATTGATTCCCAGGATGCTAGAAGAACAACAAGTATACATGATAAAAGGGACTAAACCCAGTTAATTCAATATCAAAACCAACTCCTTTACCATTAAATATAAACTCCTATAAATATTTAGAAGTCTAGAAATAAAGATACTTAAAATCCTAACAATACTATCAAATCAACTAAAAAACTCAACAATAAGGAAATGAGTAAGTCTCTTGTGAACTTAAGTTCACATAAACTCATATCACTTTTATATGTAACAACTATTATTATTATTCATATATACTATCATTGTTATAAAAATATACTTAGGGGGCATTTGATATAATTGTAAGGAATATAAATGGTATAGGAATGGAAATGGTATGGAATGAAAGTCATAGTTCTCATATAGCTGAACTATGGTTGATTCCTTAGAGTCATTCCAAACACACACTATGACTTTGATTACCATTACTTAGCTACAAAAGTCCTCAACCAAACACCTCCTTAATTTTTAATAGTGATAATGTATATACATAACAATTTAAAAAAATATTATACATAATATTATGCGTTGTTTATCTCTATCATTTACTCCATTTTACATTCATATACACTTCATCCCCTGCTCAATGGATCTTTAATTTATTGTGAACTTTTTCCATAGGTAAATTCCATTTTATAAACTCATTTTTTTGTCAAAAAAAAAAAATCTTTAATACTTCACATTGTCCCATTTGTAGTTGTATCCAGTCAATTGAGCTGTCATTTGTGCTCACGTTGAGAAGTTGTCAGTGTGAATCCTTAACAAATCAAAATAATTGAGTCGTTGAAAAGTTCTTCTTGTGAATCCTTAACAAATCAAAATAAATGTTACCGTAGGTAAATTGTCTATTATTATGAACACATGTTGCTTTCTCTATAATGTAGATTATGATTTCTGCATTGTCTATAAATGTTACCGCAGGCAATTTGGGTATCACATAACATCGTTTCATGTGTATTTTTCTTGTTTTTGTGATGTTTATATATAAAAAAAAGTTTATAAAAACATATAAATATACCATGTTCCAAGCTTAATAACTTCATATTAATTTGATTCAGATGAGCACTTTTAACCTACTGTGTTAATTTGTAAATTTTTCTTTTTAATTAAATCCAGCTATAAATGAAAACAAATAATTAAAGACAATAATTATTTGTGAATATAATAACAAAATAATATTATAGAAAATATGATAACATATTTGAAAGAACGGCTAAAAAGGAATAGATTTCGAAAACAAAAAAGAACGGGCAAATTTTTTTATTTGAAGATCTTTTGAAACAGTTTTATCAAACAAGGGAAAAAGTGCTGGGTATTATCATTATGAAACCAGTCGGGTTTCGTATTTCCGACTAGTGGTGTCACCTATGTTGACCATATTATTCTGTCTATGCAATTAATTCAATACTTAATTTCCGTGCCCGCCTCATTATTTCTCTGACTTTGATCTTATTGTTTTTGGCTTTGTATATATATACATATACATATATTATGCATGGCTTTGTACATGTATTATATTCACATATACATATATAATTTAATTTTTTATTTGACAAAATTTAGATTCATTTGATAATTTTAATTTATCATATAAAAATGTGCCACAAAAATAAATAAACAAATTTAAATATAATAACATATAAATAAATTTAATAATTATTTATTTGTACATAATATTATTTAGTTAGTGAAAACGTCTATGATCACCCGTGCCACATTTTGGTGGATGTTTTTCACGATCAATAAAATAAATAATGTAATTTTATATTTTGCATAACAACAATGTAATAAAATAAATAATATAAATTTTTAATGTAACAAAATAAATAATGTAATTTTATAAACTGCATACCAATTTCTTGCGGGTAATCTTGAGATCCAGTCAGATTTCTCATTTTCAACATACTAAAGTATCTCATATTGTGGTCAAGCATCTATCAAATGATTAATAATACATCATAAATAAAAAAGTATAAATAAATAAATAAATAAATAAAAATAATCTTCAAATATTAAACTACATTATGTGTGAAAGTACGTATTGAAGTACCCATATTGTAGTCAAGCGTCTACCAAATTATAATATATCATAAATATTAACTGAAATCAATTCACTAAATATTTAAAAAAAAAAAAAACAAATGTGTGTCATATATAAAAATATAAAAAAAACAATCTCAATTCCGAACGAAGATCCGATTTTCCAGCTTCTTTATTCAACACATATGTCGAACACCCCAGATTCTTATGTGTCTCAAACTAGGCTTTCGCCCGGACCACAATTCTGTAGGGGTTTTAGGAACCGATTTGGATGGCACCAAGTTTAGAATACGAGCCGCTGTTTCCAAGACATTTGTGTTTTTTAAAATATGTCGAGCAAATATGACACGCATTTTTTTTTTAAATATTTAGTGAATTGATTTCAATTAATATTTATGATATATTATAATTTGGTAGACGCTTGACTACAATATGGGTACTTTAATATGTACTTTCACACAGAATGCATGTTAATAGTAGAAGATTATTTTTATTTATTTATTTATACTTTTTTTTATTTATGATGTATTATTATTCATTTGATAGGTGCTTGACCACAATATGAGATACTTTAGTATGCTGAAAATGAGGGAACTCTGATTGAATCTCAAAATTACCCGCAATATGCAGAAATTGGTATGCCGTTTATAAAATTACATTATTTATTTTGTTACATTAAAAAATTATATTATTTATTTTATTACATTGTTGTTATGCAATTTATAAAATTACATTATTTATTTTATTGGTCGTGAAAGACATCCACCAAAATGTGGCACGGTTGATCATAAACGTTTTTACTAACTAAATAATATTTTGTACAAATAAATAATTATTAAATTTATTTATATGTTATTATATTTAAATTTATTTATTTATTTTTGTGGCACATTTTTATATGATAAATTAAAATTATCAAATTATCTAAATTTTGTCAAATAAAAAATTAAATTATATATGTATATATGTGAATATAATATATGTACAGAGCCATATGTAATATATGTATATATATAAAGCCAAAAACAATAAAGTCAAAATTAGAGAAATAATGGGACGGGGCACGAAAATTAAGTATTGATTGCATAGACACAATAATATGGTGTACGTATGTGACATCACTAGTCGGAAATACGAAACCCGACTGGTTTCATAATGATAAAACTCAATACTTTATCCCTAATTTGATAAAACTATTTCAAAAGATCTTCAAATAAATAAATTTGCCAAAAAGAACATTACGTATTTGTCCCTGTATTAATTACTACGATATATAATAACAAAATAGAGTGTCATACAATATTAAATTATTGTTCGTGTAATATATTTGAGTGGGTTTATTCATTTGGTGATATTCCTAAGTATACTATAAAGAATGATTCAAATAAATAATTCCCACCAATAAAGACTTTATTTGTTACAAATAAATCCAAGCACCCGCGTCAGACCCGTATAACATTCCATGAATTGGTCAAATAAATTACTACTACTATATTAGTACGTGCCAATAATTATTGTTGACTTTCCAGCTATAATTATACTTCCTCATGTCCTTATTATTTTTTATAAAAATTTTAAAATATCTCACAAATTTACAAATTTTTTTTAAAAAAAACTCATATTATTACTTTATTTATTGATTAAAAATTAATAAAAAATTTAAAAATTTTATTACTTTAAAAAAGAAGAAGAAAAATCAAAGTAATATGGAAAAGAGAGGATAAAGAAAAGGTGCGTATCTACTACGTGTTGACAAACCACAGACAAAACGGCTCTTAATTCTTTTATCATACCTTGGAAAGAAGCAGTCCAATTAGATCCGAATGATCGGCAGTAATTCGGATCATGATTCCTCGAAACTGGTGGATCATTGACACAGAAATATTCAACTGAGGAGGAACAACAATTTTAACAAACTGTTGGCAAACAATTTGTTAATTCATCTGTTTCGTCAACCGATCAAAATCATTTTGTTGCCGTCGTTGATTTTTCTTCACGGGTATGTTCGACTGATCAAATTGGGGAAAACAGAACAGAGGAATTGTGAATTTTCCCATTTGAGGAATCTATCGGGAAGGGGAAATTGGGGATTAATCGAGGATGAACGGTACAGACGCTTCCGTGAAGTTAGACGACGAGCAATTGGCGGAGCTCCGAGAAATATTCCGATCGTTCGACAGAAACAATGATGGGAGCCTGACGGAGCTGGAGCTTGGTTCGCTTTTGCGGTCCCTGGGTTTGAAGCCGAGCCCCGATCAGATCGACGCGCTCATCCAAAAAGCGGACACCAACAACAACGGATTGGTGGAGTTCTCGGAGTTCGTGGCGCTGGTGGCGCCGGAGCTTCTACCGGCGAAGTCGCCCTACTCTGAGGAACAGCTGAAGCAGCTGTTTAAGATGTTTGATAGAGATGGAAACGGGTACATCACAGCGGCAGAGCTGGCTCACTCCATGGCTAAGCTCGGCCACGCCCTCACGGCCGAGGAACTCACCGGCATGATTAGGGAAGCCGACACCGACGGCGACGGCAGGATCAGTTTCCATGAGTTCTCTCAGGCGATTACCTCCGCTGCCTTTGACAATTCCTGGGCCTGATTTTGGTTCTGATTTTATTTCTTTTTATTTCTACAGGTACATATCATTCTCCTTGCTTAAAATTGAATTTTAGGGTGTCGTACAACTCATTAAGCATATAATACAACAATCTAAAGCTCATTTCATCCCATTGGGTTTCGATTAGCCGTTAGCTTATTGAAATTTCTTTTTTATTAATAGACGAAATTTTTGTGGTTAGAATGCAGGAAGAGAAAAAGGCTTAAACTTGTGTATTTGACTAAAACTTATTTCAAATCTCAGGAGTGTTTGTTCTGGTAATCAAAGTCATAGTATGTTTGGAACGATTCTATTATAACTTTGATTCTAAAATACCAAATAATCCACTATAATTCAGCTATTTGATAATTATGACTTTCATTCCATGTTCTTTCAATTTCTTACAATTATATCAAACTCTCACTCAGTATTTCTTCTTCTTCATTGCAATCAAACTCATTATGTGTATGATATTGATTCATTTCAGATTTGGAGAGTTAGTTTTGTGGAAGAAGTATAGCAGGTGATGAGTGATTTATCCTCTGAAATCAAAAGGGGTAGCTGCATTTCCTGTCAGTCACTAGGTTCTGATCATCGATAGCTCTCTCCACCAACAAATTACAGCTATGTTTAATTTCTTTTACAATCGTACATATGAAGTTGTAATGAGTTTTGTTTGGATTGGGAGATTTAAAATTGAATGAATTTTGAATTTTTTTATAACAAGTTTACATATATGAATAAAATATGATTTTTTTTAATTTTATTATTATATATGTAATTCGATTTGTTTTGTTTGAAAAAACTGATCAAATCCTACCTAAATGATATTTAAAGAAGAATGGGAGGCAGAATGAGTTATACTACATTCGTTCCCCATAAGTTTGCGGTACTTTTGGGGAAACGACAGTTAAGAAAAAATATAATGAGTAGAATGTGTATGGTGAATATTGTGAGGTAAAAATTTTAAAGGTGGAGATTTAAAGAAATATTTCCATTTTGAGAGTGTGCAAACTTTTGTTGGACAAACTAAAAAGAAAAGTATGTAAACTTTTGTGGGACGGATGTAGTACTATGATATAGTGTGTATTACTACAGTGTTTTGTAAAATAAAATGAGATTAGATGCTTTTGCAAGTATATAGAAATATATAATTATTTTTTATATGGTCAAAAAATAAAAATATGTAAATTATTTGTAACGTCTCCCAACTTTTTATCCCAATGTCAATTATATGTTCTCTTATATTTATTCATATTTTATGCAAATCAATTTTCTTCTTTATTTATTAGAGTATCAAAAGATATTTATACTCTTATAAGCTATAAATATGAAATGATAAATTCTTAATCATTTACATTTATTTACCTATTGTCCTAAATCGTCTGCATGTATCAATTAGAAAATCGAAATGTCAGCCGGCGGAATATCCTCGAATAAAACATGACATATGCCTCGATATCTGACTCTTTCCAAACAAATGGTCCAACATTTTTTATGTATATATATGCAAAATAATATGGAGTACGTATTTTGTAATTCATTTGCTATCTTTTTTAAATATATTGATTAATTTGAAAATTTTATTTTTATCCTCAAAACTCTAACAAAATTTTAATTAAATTATTTCAGTTATTCACGTCATAAACAATAAAAAATCTTCAACTTCTTTATTCAATTCACTGTAATAAAAAAAAAAACATCCTCAAAAATCGAGATGGGAAGAGAGTTACCAGTCTGTCTCAAATCCACGCAAAATAGCAATCACGAAATAATTCAGCATTAAAATCTGGGGCAAGAATAATTTTGTGGAACCAATTTGAATACGAAGTTTTTAAAAAAATATATAAATCGTGTAAATTTATATAATTTTATAAAGAATCTATATATATGAAAGTATAGAGTCATATGATACAAATCGTGTAAATTTATGTAGAAATATTATTATATACTTAACTAAATTATTAAAATTTCTATTTTATTTCACAAAATTTGTGTGTATACATCTTTTATCTATATATATATGTATATCAATTCGAATTTGATAATACTCCCTCCGTCCAGTAGGAATTTGCACCATACGGGACGGACGGCACATTTTTTAAAGAAAATGTAGTTTATATATAAAATAGTGACGTATGGGTAAATATATGTATTTGTTTGTGTGTGTGCACGTGTAACCTGCGAATTTTTCTTCACAAAATATTAATAACTCTTTATTAATAATGTGAAAAGAAAATTACTAAGACTATGTTGTGAATTTAAAGAAATCAATGCAATTGTTTCGGGTTCAATCTCTATTTGATCCTCTAATTCTTCTCTTCGAATCTTGACTTGGTTTTGACTTGATTTGCGTGGGTCCGAGGTTGACTTTGGAGTTAGACGTTAATTCGAGGACGTTGAGCCTTGTTTCGATTTAACGTTGCCTTATGGAAGGACTTTGTT
>JAPKLY010000210.1:660351-687078 GCA_026898435.1 Prunella vulgaris | reverse complement strand
AGTCCGGAGTTGACTTTGGAGTTGGACGTTAATTTGAGGGTGTTGAGTCTTGTTTCGAATTAACGTTGCATTTAGAAGGACTTTGTTGAGTTTTTATCTTTGAGCTCCCTATGGAGGTGTTGTTGTAAATGAGCGGTGTTGATTGTCGTTGAGGACTTGTGGTTGAACGTTGATTGGAGAGGCTTTGCGCCGTGTTTCTCGAATCGAACGCCGATGTTGATGAAGAACGTCGACCGGAGACTTCACATCGTGATCCCCGATCAAAATGTCTTGTTGTTGAAGAACTCGAAGAACGCTTTTGAAGCCGCAAAGGACGTCTTTGAATCTTCAAGTATGCCCGAAGTCTTGGATCTTGATGCTTCTCTCTAAGCTTTGATCTTCTTGACTCCTTGTTGTGAATGTTGTTGTTGTTGTAGTTGAAGGTTGATTGGAGGGGTTTGACGCGTGTTTCTCGAATCAAACGTCGTTGTTGATGAAGAACACCGACCGGAGGCTTTGTACCGTGATCCCGGATCAAAACACCTTTGTTGATGAAGAACGTTCTTGAAGAGAACACATTTGAATCTTCAAGGATGCTTGAAGTCTTGGATCTTCCGAGTTGATCCTCCTCTCCAAGCTCTGATCTTCTTATGTTGTTGTGAATGAATAAAAAATTATTAGAATGAGACCCTCTATTTGTTGGGAAGATATGATTTGGGGAATATTTCCAAAAGATATCAGATTTGATAATCTTCAAGGATATCTGTGAAGATTTGATTTTTTGAGCTTTTCAAAGATCGGGTTTGATGACTTTAAAATTCAAAATGATTAATTGGACTTTAGAGGCCCAAAATATTTAATTAGACTTTAGAGGTCCAATTGAATTTATAATGGCTTTTGAGACCCATTTTAATTTATTAGGCTTTTGAGGTACAATTCAATTTATTATTTAGGAATTAAATTTATTCAAATTTAAAATAATAAATTATTTTAACATGTAATTTCTATATGTTATTTTTTATTTCGATAATTAATTTTAATTGCTTAAAGTATATAAATTAATATTATTTTTTTAGTAATATGCAAATTTATACAAAACATTTAAATAGAAAAAATGTGTAAATTCTCGTAAAAGAGAGGTAGCAATAGCTTAATCACATGAAAATTGACACGAATTAAAAAAGTCTTTCAAATCGATTGAGTAATAAAGGGTACACATTTTCAAAGCCAAGAAACGAAGTTGTACGATAGGTTAATATTGATTGATATGACAAAAATGTAGATGGGACTTGTTATCTTTTCCCATGGCAATGTGCCTTGATGATGAGAGAAGTAACATGGGTCTGTCTCATCTCACGCAAATTAATATTTACCCTAAAATGACCTTCTTATAATTTATCATTTCACTGATATATAAGTACTTCCTCTGTCCCGCAGGAATTTGCACATTTTTCTTATTTGGATGTCCCACACAAATTTGTACACTATTAAAAAAGGAAGCATTGATTTATGTGCACACTCACAAACATTTACACATATTTACCCATATACCACTACTTTATATATAAAACTATTTTTTCTTAAAAAATGTGCCGTCCCGTAGGGTACAAATTCCTACGGGACGGAGGGAGTATATGACAATTATATGATATGAGATAAAAAAAATGTGATAAAATTATAATAAAAATGTAATATTTTTAAAAAAAGTAGTAATCATTTTTAACAAAAATATTATTATTTTTGAAAAAATTCGGCCATAGACCAATAGGTTTATAATAAAATGTGGCAATTTTTTTTTTAATAAAAGTGATAATCTTTTAACAAAAATATTATATTTTTTGGTAAAATTTTAACACTTTTAAAGAGTAGCAACCTTTTAATTAATAAGTAACGTATTTTATATTTGTCTCATTTTATAAGATGACCTCACACAAAATTTAATATATATATATATATATATATGTATATTACAAAGATAAGTTCATAATATGTAGTACTCCCTGTCTTGGAGCAAATTGCACCCTAGCCCTAGGGGGATGTTACAATTTTTTTAGAAAAATGTAGTATTTTTTAATAAAATAGTGGCATCTATGTAAATGTATAGTTTGTAATGTATATGTAAATCAAAATTTTGTTTTTAATAGTGTATAAAATCATATGGGATAGAGGGTGTAATATATTGAGATTGGAAAACTTTTCACACACAAGAAGGATGGAAAGGCCTATTTATTATTTTATTTTATTTTATATTTTAAAGTAATTTTATAATAAATATATCATGAATCATTTTTATACAAAATATGCAAATATTTAGTTCCCTTAAATAAATATTTTATATTTTTAAAATAATTTTATAATAAATCATTTTTATACAAATCATGCCCTATTAAGTTTACTAAACTCAATGTACTACTCCTTTCGTCCTATAAAAATTTACACACAATTTTTTTATTTAAATATTTCAAATAAATTTGCATGCTATTAAAAAAATATTAATTTATATATATATATATATATTGATTTATATTGTTACTATTTTATTTAAAAAAATATGACATTTGCTAGAATGCAAGTATATTTATAAAAAAATTATATCTATAGATTTTTTATTTTTGTGTTCACAAATGTGGAGAGAGTATTTTTTATATTGGGCCTTGGACGAGGAGATGTGGACCCAGAAAGTGTAAAAACCCCACTCCTCTTATCACTCCAACTCCAACTCCAACTCCAACTGTCATTTCATTTCACAGCGACACTGACGCGGTGGCCGTCCACCTGAATCACAATCCCCTCCGTCGTCTCTCCTCTCCACTCCAATCCAATCGATTTTCGTCATCGGGAATCTAATGTCCGAATAAAGCCCTCTTCCCCCAGCCTTCATAAAGCTCCTTACCTATGGGAGCTATCACCCGCCTCTCTTTCCCTCTTCTACTGCTCTTGTTCTTCCGCTCTCCTCAAATTGTTATTCCTTCCTCTCACTAACCTCGGCATTGCTTTCCCATGGGTGCCGATGGTCCTGGAATTGTTAGACTCAGATGTTCAGTGAAGAAGTATGAGTGGGGCAAGGTTGGGAAAGAATCGGGTGTGGCGCGCATGTACGCCAACAACAGTGGGGAGACGATCAACGGTGATGAGCCGTACGCTGAATTCTGGATGGGAACGCACGGTTCCGGGCCCTCATACGCCGTCTTACCTTCCGAAGCGAACGGTGGATTGCGCAACGGTGATTTGGGGAGGACTGATGGCGGAATGCGGAATTACTCTGATTTAGTGAGCTTGAAGGATTGGATTGAGCAAAACCCTAGTGTGCTCGGTGATAAGGTGTTGCAGAAGTGGGGTCCCAATCTCCCTTTTCTCTTCAAGGTAGTTCTGAAGATTTTGACTTTTGATTGGTATTACCAGTACATTAGCGAAATTTTCCATATCTTTTCTTATTTCTCTTGGAGGTTGTGGGTGTTCATTTATTGTGTAATGTGCTTGCTTCTTAAATAATTTTCCAAGTTTTCATTAATTATGCATCATTCTATGAGGAGAAGAAGATCTTGGTTTTTTGGGAATTGGTCTGATTTATTTGTTATATAGCATGACTAACGAATGCAAGTATTTGTTTTTATTTTAGGTGCTTTCAGTCGCAAAGGCACTTTCAATACAAGCTCATCCAGATAAAGATTTGGCTGCAATTTTACATAAGCAACAACCAGGAGTCTTCAAGGATGATAATCACAAGCCGGAGATGGCTTTGGCACTCACTCAGTTTGAAGCTCTGTGTGGTTTTGTTAGTTTTGAGGTAGATAATTACCATCTGGGATTCTCAATTATTGCTTTGGATCTGGACAGTTGATTAGCATTGCTTTATGTTTGACAAAATCTTCCTATTTGACTGGAGAGGAATTATAGGCTGGTAAATTTCTAGCAGTATTATGGTTTTGTAGTGTAGTAGTGTTGGATGAATGGTAGGAAGACTTTATTGCCTGATGATTTGATTCATGTTTGCATGTGGCTACCATGTGCATGGAAGTCTATTGATGCCTTTGCTGTTATTTTCAGAAATGTCAGTACTTTTACATATCAGGTTAGCATACATGTGTTCTGATCTGTTGTAGGTTGTCAAGTGGTGGCAATTTTAGCCTAGGAATTTATTTATCTCTTCTCTGGTCAAGTTTGCATTTACATGGTACCCAGTATCTTTACTTGACGGAACATGATGACTATTTGCTTTCGAATTGTGTTTCATATTGGTTCTCTGTAAGTCTTCCTAGGGAAGATCTGTCAGCAAATAACGAGTATCCTTGTGATCTATCTATATTTATCGTTGTTTGTTCGAAATATTCTCCATTGTTCAAGCAATGTGTGACTTTGTGTCCTGGACTCCTGGTGCTCTCACCTTTTCTAGAAGTTCATATTTTATCATTACTTTACTGAGTCTCTAATCATATCATTCTTGTCCACATGTAGTTGCTTTTGACAATGTTTCTTGGCATTTAATGACAACAGCAAATCAAAACTGGATAGCAGTATTAATAAATGTTACTCATCAGATACAAATAATTGTGGTTGAAGAGGAATATTGTTCAATTTTATAGTAGCACCTGTTTCTGTAATTAGATCTGAGGTAACATTTACTTACGAATTTGACACAAGCAAGGGCGCATCTCAATATAAAAAGAGTGGAGTCCCATATTTTGCTTGTGTGGGAGCGCAAATGTTTGGGACTTAAAGTGACATCCACCCTGTGCTCTTACCCCACCTCCTAGGGGAGGGACTCATCACTATATTTAGCGCAAATCAATTAATACTGTTGTAATTTCTGGAAACTGCATTAATCAGAGTTTGTTTTAAAAATAGACTTATAGTTGATTGAACTGTTTGATTATTTTAGTATCGACTTGTACCTCCCAAAAATTTCCAATGGTTACTTTCTCATTCTAAATTTTAGGAATTCAAGACTGTTCTTCAAAATGTACCAGAGATCATTGAAGTGGTTGGTGCTGCATCAGCAAACCAAGTATTGCAAATAAGCAAAGAGGATGGGGAAAAGAAACTAAAAGAGGTTTTGCAATCTCTATTTACTAAACTTATGTCTACTAGCAAAGCTGTAATATCTGAAGTAGTCTTCAAGTTGACAAGTCGACTCAATCTAAAACGCGAGGTATTTCTGCTGACCTGTATTTATATGCTGCTTGGATGCTTTATTTTGTTCCTTTAAAATTTGCTTCAGTGCCTATGAACAACTCCTTGTTTTTTTGTTCTCAGCTTTAGTTGCTCATAGCCAGCCCAGTTGCTAATGCAGTAGTGTTTTATCTGCATCTTGTACCTTGAAACTTGCTTCTCATTTTCCATTATTAGATCATTACAATTAGAATAATACTAACTCCGTCCCCCAAAAGTTTGTGGTACTTTTGGGGGCACGATTTTTAAGAAAAAAGAGTAATGAGTAGAATATGTAAGGTGGAGATTTAAAGGAATATTTCCATTTTGGGAGTATGCAAACATTTGAGGGACAACTTAAAAAGGAAAGTATGCAAACATTTGTGGGACGGAGGGAGTTGTAATCTAGTGGCATGATTAAATGATTTCCGTGATTTTCTTAATTGTGTTTGTTAACATTAGTTTTAGACACTTCTTAGAAAATATAACCATATTTGCATATTCTAATGATACTGTCTCTGCTTCATATTTTGCCTTTACTGACAGATTTCAGTTTCTGATAGGTGGGGGAGCTAACTGACAAGGAAGAGCTGGTTTTGAGGCTTGAGAAGGAGTACCCCGGAGATGTTGGTGTGATAGCATCCTTCTTGTTTAATTATGTGAAACTTAATTCTGGTGAAGCCCTCTACTTGGGTGCAAATGAACCTCATGCATATATTCACGGTGAATGTGTTGAGTGCATGGCAACATCGGATAATGTTGTACGAGCTGGCCTCACTCCTAAGAAATTGGATGTCCCAACACTCTGTTCCATGCTCACATACAAACAGGTGGATGGATATGATGTGTTAGATCTCTTGTTTTATTGCTATTTGCTATATTGATATTTTTTTAGGGTATATTTTTAAATTTACAGGAGCAATAACAAAATGTATAATGCATGTGGACCAAACTCAAAATGAAGACAAGTTATAGGATTTACAAATCTCTAATCCCTAAATTTTACCTGAGATAATAGTTGAGGGGCTACTTTGTCTGTTTTAAAAAGGAGTGTCTGAATCGTCAAAAATAATTCAAGGGCTAATTTTTACGGCGTCACTAGTTAAAGGCTTATTTGTAGCTTATCCCAAAAAATAATACACATAAGCATATATATGTTACATTTTGAAATTACAGAAGTCCTCCAGTGACTACAAACACCCATTTTTTTCCATCTGTTTATTAAACTAAATTTTGGCTGCAGGGTTTTCCAGAAATTCTTCGTGGAGTTCCTTCAAACCCGTACACTGTTAAATATGTTCCTCCTTTCAATGAATTTGAAGTTGATCAATGTATTCTTCCTCAAGAAACATCAACTACCTTTCCAGCAGTTCCTGGCCCTTCTGTTTTTCTGGTCATAGCAGGAAAAGGAGCATTGTCTAAAGAGTTAGTTTCTGAAGGCGATGTGCTGTTTACACCTGCAAACACGGAGATCACCGTGGAAACTACTTCAGGTCTCAGTTTATATAGAGCGGGAATTAACAGCAGGTTCTTTGAGTAAACGAGTATTCCCACGCCAATCTACACGAGTAAATGAGGGGTTCTTTTTCCCATTATACTCCGTCCATGTACATGTACTGCTGCCTGTCTTGTAATACTAGCATGTATGATGTATATGTATGAATACTTGTACACAGATCACCACATATTAATGATCAAATAATGAAAATTCATACCTTGGTGCAGCCATGTCCAAAATGTGAAAATCTATGAGCTTAATCAATTTTGTTTACCGTTCAATATCATGGGATATAAAATGGATTTTTGTTTTCTATGTAGCGTTTACATTGTGACTGTAATACAGCCGTTGTATACATCTCATTTCACGCATCAGTGAACAAGAAATTTCACAAAAGTCGTGTTCTCTAACAAAAATGTTACTACTAGATTCATATAAATTCCTCAGTAAATTACTACCTCAAAAGGTGGAAAACGGAGTAAAATTTTGAGCCTTATATAGTTATTACTGAGAAAATACATTTCATCTGTAAGTTCCAACTTGCAAAAAGGTGTTAAATTTATTTATATTATTTCTCTATTATTCATCACTGGTAGGTTAAATTCTTGACTTTTTATCATTAGGGGAGGAGATTCGTAAAGTAAACAATTGATTTTGGTTGCGTTGCTTTCAGCAGAAACCAAATTCACAATGCGGACATTTATATCATATATATATTATTTCTCTAATAATAATGTTTAGTAGTTATATATTTAAAAAAATAATTATTATTTTTATATTATTAAATTAAGTGTTGTTTCTTTTACACACTTGGTGCTCGGTGTAACTCAAAATAATTTTACACAGAAAAATATGAGTTGATTACATTGAAAAATAGAGTTGATTTACACTAAAAAGTTTAATCAGTTTCAAGTGTGAACTTTTCAATTTAAACAATTTTCAACTGTTAAGTGAGTGCACTATGCACCCAAGATTTTCATTTTTATTAAATATTATATGCTTCAGCAACAATGAGTAATTTATCTCGTATATTTATTATCACACTCTAAACTGTGTAGTGCGTAGAATTAAAAGTGTGGATTCGAAAACAGGGAGTTAGAACTCCGAGTGGATCAAGGTACGAGACCATAGCCTATCAAGAACTTGTACAAGTAACTGAAACTTTCTGTGAATCTAACCTTGTGGGAGAAGGAAGTTCTAGTATGGTACTTTTGCAGAAATCAAGGTTTTCAATATGCAGTATGCAAGGGCTCTCAGGAACTTTGAAGATGAATGCCAAGTTTTAAGCAAAGTAAGGCACAATCAAAATCATATCCACTTGCTCAAATGAGGACTTTAAAGCTATGATACTAGATGGAAAGGATTGAAATCATCTCCACAGGGATAAATGGTTGCATTCCAGGAGCTGTTCCTTAAGCCTAGTTGAAAGGATTGAAATTGTGATTGATGTAGCAATGGCAATGGAGTACCTCCATTGTGATGTGCTGGCTCATGTTGCAGATTTTGGTATCGCGAAAAGCTTGGAAGAAGTAATACAAACCAGGACTTTGGGAACTATAGGCTATAGTGCTCCGGGTATGTTCTTACCTCTTCACAATCTCATGCAGACAGTTTATAAACCGCTTGGCCCCATATAGGGTGTATTTTTTGGTACAGAAAATGGTTTGCATGGACAGATATCAACAAGGGGTGACGTATACAGTTTTGGAATTTTATTGCTAGAGACTTTCACTGGGAAGTAACCAACAGATGATATGTTCAGAAAAGAGAGCTTACATCAATGGATGAGCAGATCTTTCCCAGGGGCCCTTGAAGTGCCCAGATAAATGACAAACGACACAGATAGAAGAATTGCTCGTATCGGCGTATCCATCATTCACGTCGCTTTTCTTTGCTTGAAAGACGAGAGGATTGACATGGGAGGTGTAGTGGTACATCTCAAGAAAATCAGAGCTAAACTGAGCAGTAATTGACGCAAATAGTTCCACAAAATTATATATACCATTCGCATGAACTCAATATCCTGTTCAACATCTCAAGCTATTCGTTCAACATCATAACTCACTTGTTTATTGCATTCTTTACTATTTAATGAATGCTGGAATTACTTAGCCTGCGGTCTAAATCCATGATAGAATCACTTGAGCGCCTTTCTCCCATGAGCAATCCAACATCATATCATGTGCAACCCCTTCAACGCTAACAGGTGACACCCCATAAAACCTGCCTGTTTCATTAAGCCCCTCAGCATCCTGCACAAATCGTAAAGATATGCAAGATTTATTAATGAAATCAATGCAATCTATGTAAAAAGAAATGTAGCAGATTCCCAGAAAATAATGAATTTTACCACTATGAAATCATCATTTGCACCCAAGACAAGGATTTTGATCGAAGGATCTTTCATGGGAGGAACAGGAAGTGATGCATTGAGCTTACGCAGGTCAAACAATGGCATCCTCGAACTTTCTGTCATCAGCTTTTGATAACTGGTAAAATTAGAAGAAGTTTAAGCCAGCTTTTCGCAGAAGAATTGAAATTTATCAGTTTCTTTTACTTTCTTATTGTTGGACGAAGTAGGAATATCTGGGACAGTCAGGGTATAAGAAGAAGGATATCATGTAGAAAGAGTAGGAAATCATACTTCATTTTAGGCCTTAATGTTTCTTGTAGTTCCAGAATAAACAACGATTATAAATTGATCACAAAGTGCAGTGACCACATTAAGAAGCTACAACTAATTTCATTACAAAATGCAGTATCTGCATACTGCATTAAGAAGCTTTGAGTATATAAGTTTTTCAGTACTAACCGTAGTACCAGATTATCTTCCATAGCTGCAGAGAAGAAAGTTTCTTTACAGAGAGGCAGAGATGTTTGAAAAGCTTTGGCCGCCAAACTACGGGTCACCTGCTCCATATTACAATTTAACCTCTTACCCTCAAGACATGTTGCTATAAAGTGGAAATAAATCATATTTTTAAAAGCTGTATTCAGAAGAACGTATTATTATAGCAAAGTTGAAATTATAACAGTAATCACAATATCTCGAGAAAACCACTGCTTTATAGCAGTTAGCAATATGTATAATTGCCCCTTAACACAAGAAATACCTTAAATGCAGCAATGGGTTTGGAGAAGAGATACCGCCAAACTAGGCCGCTGAATACAAGGGAAAAGAAAATGTCAGGTAACAGATGTTACATGAAAAATAAAAAATAGAACTTTGGCAGTCACCTATTTCCTGAAGGAGGTACTGAACAAACAAGAACAGCCCCAGCTAGATTTGGGTGCGTGTGTTCCATCTCTGGAATCAAGCACAGTAGAAGAAAGGAAGTCACATGGAAAGATTGCTTTAAAAAAGCCACTACTAACAAAAGTTTAATTGCAAGTCTCTAAGTTAATAATGGGAATCTCATGAAGCTTATATGATTCAAAGATTTACTGATACAAACATCTGCTCTCCTTTTAAATGTAAATGGAGAAAAGAGATTTTCCATGTCAAAATAGTTCATAATATATCTTTTTTTGCCTGGCTGGCAAATAAGTCGATCTTAACTTGTTTGAAAATTATGCATGTTTAACCTAAATATCCTGCTTTTCCATACAAAAAAGCATATAAATCGCATGAAAATGAACCCGACCTTGTAGTTTCTCATCTCTTATATGTGCAATGTAGTATTGAACAATTAGTCCACCAAAAGAATGACCCAGCAACACCGGTGGATATTGAATCTCCTTCTGAATGAAATCAGCCACATCTGCTGCATGTGTCTACTGCATGTACAAGTTTCCACAGCTAGAAGTTTACAAGAAGAAATCGGCAAGTTGCAGAAGTAAACAAGATTGTTTTTCTCCAGTTTCACATATAGTTCAATTACGACTGCCACAAAGATCCATTACATGTGAAACACAAAGATACCTGGAGCGAACCTGCGACTACACCACCAGAAGGTGAATCACTTTCCCCCTGAAAAGTTGATAGAAGCCGTTGCTTAAAAATCTAACATCCAACTAAGTGTGTCATTGGTGCAATGACAAAATCTACATAAGAAATGTGTTAAATAAATGGCTATTTTACTATAATCAAACAAAAAAATGAGTAAAGATAATGTTAAGCCTCCTGTACAACCACATTCGGCAAATTGCTCAATTATAATGTGTAAGCCAATAACAAACACATAATTGTGTTATCCAGATGTTGGCTGGCTCTATTTTATATGTCAGTTCCTATCAACAGGAAAGGAAAATCCACAAATTTAATTAACTGATAAATCTTACAACAATTCTACATGGTAAACCACACATATACCTTCTATATTTAACAACAATTTGAAAATAACTGTCTGTAGTAGCTCTTTGAAGATATAGATGTGGTTTTTCATTACTAAAAATTTCATTATCCCCCCTAAGATTGGTGCTTACCCTCTTGCGAATATGATTAATTCATCAAAAAGGGAAAAGGGGAAATTAGCAGAGGAAGACCTGAGCAAGCAAACTGAGGGCATAACAATCGAAACCATGTTGAGAAAAGAAAGGCAACCAGTGTTCGGCCCAGCACCAAGCCGCGTGAAAACTTCCGTGGACGAATACCAAGGGTGGGTGTTGAAATCTCTCGACATTCTTTTCGCAGCCCTTCTGGAAGATGAACTCCATGTTTAAACCAGAGGGGAGCTTGTGGAAATGGCGGGATTGCCCCTGCTTCAGTTCGTAAGGAACCTGCATCTTGCTGACGCTGCTCGGAAGCACGGCGCGGGGATTCCGGGTCGTTCTGCAGCGAAGATTTCCCGTCATGATTATGGTCCCGATGGCCGCCATTGTTGATAGTCGGAGCGCCTGCAAGGATAAGTTACTTGCAGAGTCGAAGTTAACTCGGTTTGTTCATGGATTTTTATCTTAGAAGGGTTTTCGTTTTTGTACCTCAAAACATTATGGACTAATATTTTATTTGGAGCAGAAGTGCAGAGAAAAATGCATATATTCGGTGGACTAGTGAAGTAGTATATAGTATTGATATCGAATTAATATATTTTAATAAAATAATTAATGCTATCAGAAAATATAAAATAAATTTACGATGAAACTAGTTCTAACTTGTAACCAAAACAAAATTCTAATGTGAAAGTAGAAATGCAAGTAAGACATGAAGATGGATAAAAGATAGTTATAGAAAAAGCAGTTACATTACATTAAATGTATCATTTGTAGAACTAATCCTTAACATAATCACTAGAGATGATCAGTGACTGCAATGTTCTTTTTCTCTTCTGCTTTTGGTTAGAGTTTTGGTGACGAAATGTGCAAGAATTCCAACCGGACAAAACAGAAGGCACAGACAAACCGAATGCCTGATCTCTACGTCGTGCTGCAGCCCGTCTTCATAAACTTGCCTGCTTGCAAACACTAGTCAGAGGGCACCACCACAGAAGAGATAAAGTGATATGGGGGTAGAGAGAGACCTCGCAGCGAAAAGATCAACAGTCAACAAATGAATCCAAGCAGAAGCCAAAGTGAGCTCACTAGAGAACATCTTAGCTATACCTGGCAGCTGATCAATTAGTGTAAACTATGAGCACTTAATATCCTGAAAAATTGAGTCAGATGTCCTAATTCTGTAGTTAGAAGCGCACCTCGGGTAACCAGTATTCACTTGCAAACATGAAACGAATCGTGTCAGGCGTCCAGGATAGATACAACAGATAAGCGTATAATGCTCCAAGAACCATATAGGGCAAGCTGCTCGTCACTAGTTTCTTCGTCTGCTTAATAACACGTAACACAAAGCAATTCAGACCAATGTCTTTCACAAATTCAACTCAAAAGTTGACACAAAGAGTTCATTGCAATGAAACACAAGGCTGAGAAAGGTAGTAAAACACCACTAGACATCAGAATTCAGAACCATTCAGTAGATGATGCAATAAACGAGCAGGCAAAGAAGAATTTCTTTTCCAGATGGAAAAGCATATCAATGACTGCATTGAAATGAGAACTAATACGTACGAAGTCAGCTCGAGGTGCTACAACCATTGAAGTATAAAATGGAAGAACAGCTACTGTTCCCAGTGTAAAAGCACCACTAGCAATCTCAGAACACGGCAGCCCTGCACAAAATGATATGTAATACACAATTCCCCAAAGTCGTCCCTCAATGGGAAAAGTGATATGCTCCTTGAATGAACACTAAAGAAACAGCCCATGAACTAAAAAGACATTAAGGCGCGGTTATCCTTTAGTTTTCAATATGCATTGCAACTTTTTCTCGACAGACAATTATCTCTATGCATGTGCTATAAAAGAAGCAACAGCTTGCAAAGTCGAGATTAGGGGGATCAGAACATGAATATGACCAGAGATAAGATCACTTGTTACCTAGATAGTTATGTCCTTAGATATGACATACTAAAGTAAAGAAGCAGGCTTCATAACATATGATAGAAATATAAGATCAATTTGAAAGCAAAGACAAAAAAATTACATGAAGCATATACCACTGAGCTTTTCGTGCACACCATATTTCTTCCAAGATTTGGCCTACTGGTGATTGGGGATCCTCTAACAAAGCTCCACCCAACATATTCAGAGTTCTTGCCTTTAGGAATAGGCTCATATCTGATCTTGTCGCATGAGAATCTCGGGCGGTCATTCTGAAAAGGCGCAGATGTTCGAAAGACGATAAGCAAATGTGGAACTCGAAAAACGAAAAACATTCAAAAACTTGCAGTTTTAAGCTCATGCATGACCTCAAAATCAAAACCTACAAGATATAATTAGTTGAATTATCACTCCGGTCTCTATTGAAGATTGAAAGGTCATCATTTTCAATCAGGTAACATATTAGACTCCCATAAACATAGCTGATTATGGGCTTCAAGTCTGTGTTATCACTAGAATCAAGATAATGCTAAAAATTCCCACAAATGAAAAAGAAAACAGAGGATTCCTAGAATATTCATATTTCTGTAGTACTAAAAGATCAAAAGCAACCAATTAAAGCACCCCAGAAACCCTTATCAAGTAACAATTAAACCCTTGTAGTCATGATGAGTGAAAATCAGCACTAGATGCAACGAACAACCACCCTATTCAAGATTTTTAAACGGTAAAATAATTAAAGTAAACAGGGCAATCAAAAAAATCAAGAAAACAACCAAATTGAAAATCAGATGAAAAAAGTAACCTTGAGAGAAAACCAGAGTCGAGAGGTGAAAAAACAAGAAGACAGAGCCATGCCCTAAAAGCAAACTTTCCTACAAGTGCCAAAAATGCAAATAAAAAAAGTTTGAGGAGACAGATATATGAAGGGGCAACAACAGCAATAATAAAGAAATTTGTTGAAGCTCCCTTCTGAAGACACGAAGACACCCATTTGTAAGAATAAAGAAAAGGGGGGGCCATTTTCATGTCATGGCTTTTGCATATGCGCACTGAGTCAGAGTTTGTTGTGTCGAAAACTTTGCCCAAATCAAAAGAGACAACGTTATTGGGTGGAAGATGATGTTAGCTGCCTGCTTGTTCCAATCGTGGCAAGCCATGTGTGGGCATACATGGCGCACATGCAGGCTTTGCTTGGAAGATATTTACTTATGATAATCAAGATCGATTATGTATTACTACTAGTGCTGTAGAGTATTTGTGGAGAATCTTCTGTGTTGGTCGTTGATAGTGGAATTTTAAAGCTTTTAAGTTGCTCTGATGTAAGCAGAACTGGTCTTCAAGATTTATGTCATTTTTAAATAATATCATAGTCTCTGTTAAAATAAACTTGAAATCGAAACATATACATATTACTTCATCCGTTCCGAAACTACTAGTATGTGCGTGTAAAGGTAAATAATAAAATAAAAAAACATACTTTATTGAATTTTGTGAGTGTAGAAATTTTTTTTTTTAAGTGTGTAAAAGAAGAGTTGTGACATTCAAATAAGGAAAGTGTGAAAGTAATTTTGGAACGAGGGAGTATTATACTTCTTTATAACATAAAATGATTTTTGCAGGTTTTTGGCCTAATTTCACATACGTGTTTGATTAAGTGGAAATGTATTTTGGCAGTTTTGAGGGTGTAAATTGCCGCACATTTTAAGATTTGCAGAACTTAGAAATTGACTCAATTGTTTTGGAGTTTTTTCGTACAATTTGTTCATTAAAAAAAATACCACTAGTACAGGTTATTGTATTTATTTACTCTACCAAAAAAAAAGGATTTTCACCTAATCAGGTTTCATGTTCAATATAAAAATAATCAGCTGCAGGTACATTTTTTCCCTCCTTTTCTAATGTTGATAAAAATGTTGAAGCCACTCCAAGTGATGACTGATGAAGAACTAATGCTGATCGAGCCAGGAAATGATATCACCGAGAATGCGGAGTATCGTCTCGTCTGGCTCGCCTTCGAGAAGAGAGTGATAGGCGTCGTCGTATAAGTTAAGCTTCTTGTCCAAGCTACTCGCCTTGTCATACAATGCCTTGCTCACGGATGGATCCGTCACTTTGTCATCCTTTCCATGTAAGATCAATAACGGTAGTGACACCTGCAAATTTGTGTCCAAGTTGGTTTTATGTACAACACCTACCTTATAGTATAACAACTAATACACTTGAAATTTCATCCAAACCAACAAACTCTTTTCAGAAATGGCTGATCATTGTCTTTTATATGTGATAAATATTATACCTTCTCCAGCTGCTGCTCTATATCCTTAGTAGTTCTCAGCAACTCCGTGGCTGTTCCCAGGCGCGGTCTGTGCTTGTACGCGACAATGTTATAAGCTGCCTGCACAGCATATGTAAAATCAGGTCCTCATTCTGTTCCTATATATCCATGATATCTTCTTAAAAATCATATCATGTTCTTACCATTTGTCTCTTCTTCTCGTCTCTGAACGCCAACTGAGCCAAATCGTTAGTTGGAACGAGCTTCAGTCTTGGGAGCAATTTAGCCATCCCAGTTAGGATTTGGGTCACTAGCCATGGAGGGACCATCTCATCTGCAATCTACATAACAGATTTCATCTCTTTTAATGCATACATAGCTTAAAAATACTTTGATGGAAATAAGAATGGGAACACAAAGAACCTTGCACATAGGTGCAACAAGAATGGCACCATTCCAAGCATCAGGCTGTTTCAGATGCACCTTCAGTGCTACTGCTCCCCCCATTGATTGTCCGAACAAAAAACGTGGCAACTTTTCCAGAGTCGGGTTTTCTACATTCACAACCATTCGACTTAACAAAACAGAAATTTAGTCATATTAGATCAGCTAAGCAAATACCACACCTTTCACTTGTTTTGAGTAATGCTCTATGACATCTTGTACTATAATGTCAAGGTTGGCAATGTAGCCATGTAGTCCTTCAGAAAGACCGAATCCCGGGTAATCCATGGCCAAAACTCCGTAGCCAGAAGTTGCTAATTTTCTAGCAATTCCTGCAACAAGAGTATATATATATAAGCTATTTGAATTTTCTCAAAATCAATGTTTCTAATGCTAATCATCAAGTCTCCTGCCTTCGAAGAAAAAAGTGCAGGTGTCACCATAGCCATGACAAAAACAAACCACTGCTTTCGGCGAACCACTATTCGGAAGCCAACTTTTCGAGAAAATTTCCTTTCCTCTAGAATTCACCTCGTATGACTGATCAAATTTAAGATTAGTATCCACATCAGAAACTAATAAAACTGCAGATTTATATACAGGGAAAGAGTGTTTGGGCTAGAGCAAGAAAATCAAGTTTAAACATATTAAATGCTTTACCTCTGTCATCTTCAATCCATCATGTGGCATCTGCAAGAGATGCAACATAAGTAAATACTATAAATATCCAGCAGTGCAACTGCTTTATTCTGAAGACTATACATGTATAAGAATGTTCTAGTTACGAAATGGTACAAAAAATAATACACTATTTTCAAATAGGTATAATAAGCAAAAAAAATATCTCTATTATTCAACTCATATTTACAATGTTACGCAAAAAAATTTGTATCTATTTAAAAATAGTGTATTATTTTCGCACGTGATTCCTGTGTTTGGGAGATCAGACATGATTTATATTCGGAAAGAAACAACATAAGACATTTTATTATAGCAATTGCAGCAGAAAATGAATGGTACCTTGAAGAGTATATGATTGATGGAGAGCTGGGTGTCCTTGAAGGCCTCACGAGCTCGACGCCTGGGTCCCACGTGGTCCATGTCAGCATCCAAGATCCTCTGGACCTCCTCACTGACGCCCTCGAATTTCACTGGGGCCCCCATCACTTTCACAGCCCTCAGATCACTCGCTGCACGAATAATCCTGGCCCTCGATTCTGCATCAAGAAAACACCTGAGATTAGAGACAGAACAAAGGAAACATGGAAAAAAGCAAGAAATAAAGAGAAATACGTTTTAATAGGAAATGGAAAAGGTGCCTCCTCATGAGCAATAGTAATTAAAGTTTGATGAATGATGCAGAGATGCGTAGCTGTAGGATACTGGTATGAATTTCTGTTTAATTTGGTGCATGCATGGGCTCTCTCTCTCCCCCTCCTTCTCTCGGTCAAAAAAATTTATATAATTCATTAACCCCGAAATTAGAGCTTTCTGAGTTGAAACAATCTTCTGGCGATATATTTCTAATTTATAAATTAAATTCCAAATCTTGGCCTAATGTCGAAAATTTTATTGAGATTTTCTATGTTTTCTTTTCTACAAATTTTTTTTTCTAGGGATACATGTGAAAATTTTTCTTAGGGAAAATACATGTGAAAATTTTTCTTACGGAAAATACACATTTTTGTCCTATAAGTTTTGTTAACTTTGATTTTCGTCCTCTTAAGTTTTGAATTTTTGTTTTTGTTCTTTAATTTACCAAAAATTATAGTTTGCATCCTCTTAAGTTTTGAATTTTTGTTTTCGTCCTTTAACTTACCAAAAATTATGGTTTTCGTCCTTCAACCGCATATAACCAGTCATACAACCATAATGAAACCAGGTAATACACACGTGGATCCATTTTTTCTTTTTTTTTTTTTTAAACAAAATACTAACATGTGTGTATTTGGGGGAAATTAGATCTTGACAAAATACACTTTTAACTGTAAATTTTCTCCCAAATACCGTCAAATACTTACATCCATAGAATCTTCTGTCCGGATTCATTTTTGAATATTATGTACAAACCGTGCAATGAAACCACAATAACACTTAATATTGCGCTCGAAACTCGTTGATTCATACGAATTTCTTGAAGACATCCCTCTTCTTTCCGTACAGTGAGTATGCGCTCAAAAGAATTTAGGCTTTTGGATGTTTTGATTTGGGGATCTTTGTTCCCTTTTTTCCTAATTCTCTCAAGCCCCATGTCTAGATTTGATCGACTAAGGTTTTGATTTGAGAGGAAATTTATGGTTAATCCTGTATTTTATCCATTTAGACCAAATTCCCTCTAAATACCCCACGTCAGTATTTCGCTTAAAAAATAAAAATAAAATTGATCTATGTGTGTATTACCGGTTGTGTAACTTGTTATAGGCGGTTGGAGGATGAAAACCATAATTTTTGGTAAGTTAAAGAACGAAAATAAAAATTCAAAACTTAAAAGAACAAAACCATAATTTTTGGTAAGTTAAAGGACGAAAATAAAAATTCAAAACTTAAGAGGACGAAAACCAAAGTCAACGAAATTTATAGTACAAAAATATATATTTTCTCTTTTTCTTACTTTATAACAAAATCTCAAAAGAATCGGATTTGGGATTAGAGGGATTACTCTACAATTTGTTGGTAATTTATTTTATTTATGTCTTCACAAAGTTTTATATGATAGTCTTATAAATAAAATGTGAAATTTTTTCAAGTTAAATATTTTTTCCTCGTTTCTTCTCAATTTGCCTTCTAAAAGACCTCTTAATATTTTTCTAGACATATCAATTAATAAACAGGAGGGAATATAAATTCAAAACTCAGATATTAAATTTCTTATAATTAAAACTCATATTTAATAACAAAGAATATCACTATGGGTGATTTTCTTATAATTAAGACTCAAATTTCATAAATCGTCAATTAATATTATGAGTACAGTTGATTTTGTCTTGATTTGAAGAACCCAAAAATAGTTACTCATCCGCCTATCTAAACAGAATTATCACATGTTTATCGATAAGTATAAATTCATATGTGCATTTGAATTGATAATAATAATAATAATAATAATAATAATAATAATAATAATAATAATAATAATAATAATAATAAATATAATATAAATTATAATATACACTGTGATCTCACTTAGTTAAATGGATAAAATACATAATTCAAGATAATTAGTCAAAATTATAATTTAAAAATTGTTATTTATAAATCAAAAAGTATTTTAGATTGATGGATTAGGATATTTAATTAAGTATAATTTTATTTTGAATATTTTGATCGTAGGATTATTAAAAAAAATTCAGTTGATAATTTTATCTTCTATATTATGAATAAAAATGAAGTAAATTATGGTCATTTTCCAGTATAAGAAGAGTATTTTATTAAACTAAATACAAGGTTACTATCATATATCTTCCCTAAGATAATATTATGTATTATTAATAAAATCAGTTGAATTTTAATTTCAACATTTTTATTAATTTTGGGTCTTTGTTCATTAAACTAAATATCAAATTAAATAAACTAATTTAATTTATCTCAATTTATTTAAATAAGGTTGTGTATATAACGTTCATTTGAATTTTAAAAACTTAATTTTATGTTCTGTATAATAGAATAGAATGAGTCTTTAGTCTCCAAGTTCTTCTTGGGGGTATATTCCCTCGGTTAGGATATATACATTTTTCATTATTTTTAAACATAAGTATTAAAAAGAAAGTATAAAATATAAATATAATATGGTAATGTGATCGAAAGAGAAAAAATATATAAATATTAAAAATAAATAAATGGTACATATATATAAATAAAATATAATATTCTTTTTTATATTTAAAAATAAAAAGAAAAAGAAATAATATAACAAACAAAAATGACAAAATGATAAATATACTTCTGTGAAGAAAAATTTTACAAATTGACAATACATAAGTCACCCAATTTAGGGAAAATTACAAAATTGTTCTGTGCAGAAAAAAAATATACTTCTGTAAGAAAAAATTTATACTTCTATGCAAATATTGTGAATCAATTTGTAAATATAGTCACTTTTTGAATCAATACGTAAATCACCCTTAATGGAGTATTGAGTGATATAAATTAAAAATAATAATTAAATAAAAAAAGTATTATTAATGGAGTATTGAGTGATATAAATTAAAAATAATAATTAAATTATGTGTAATATGCGCTTAAAAGGTTAAAAAAAAAAATTATAAATATATAAATATTATAAGTATAGAGTTTATAAAAATATTTTACAAATATTATTGGGCAAGCGTTGAAAAAAAATATATTATTGTAACAATATATTTAAGTGTATTGTCCTACCTTCGTCCACCTCACAAAATCGGCCACTTGCCTTGTTTCTCTCCCAGAAATAGTGAGCATTATTTCTTCGAATTTCACGAAATCCAGAGCCTCCTTCAAGAAATTTTCATCACATGTCCAACATTTGAAGAAAATGAATTGTTGCGAAAATCAAACTGCAACGGGCCGGGTCGTTTGCCCCAAGCCTCGTCGTGTCGGGCCATCTAATTTCATGACGCCCTTCAGATTCCACATGCGGTACCATCAGATTTTTATTTTTTAAATTATTTTTTTGTAGTTGTTTTTTATGTGTAGTTTTATTGATCTGTTCCCCTTTAATGGAGCAGTAATAGCGGTGAGGCGTTAGATTCTAAACTCGGGGCGGCCTTGCTCGACTTATCCCTTTGTAATTGTAAGGTATTATTGTTGATAATTTATTCAATGTTGCGTAATAAATATATTTGCATTTGAGGAGTGATTGATGAGGTTTTGTTATTAATATTGATGTTCATTATTTTGATTCTCATCCCATGAATTTAATCGATGCGTCAGTTGATTCTGGATCGGGTTAGCCTCGTATTGTGCTGCATATTATGGATTGAATTTTCTTTTCAGAGACCATGGAATTGGGTCCATAATGTGTGTGTTATAGATTAGATTAGATTGATTTCTTCAGTATTTACCAGTAGGTCTTCCTAGTTTTGAAATTGAATTCTGTTGCAGCTATCATAGACTCATGTTTTTGAAGGATAAAAATGTGTCTTAAGTTGAATTTGCTTGTAAAGTCCCTACTATCATAAAGTCCAATTGCTTTGAAGTAAGTCTAAGGTATAGACATTTGAAATTTAAGGGATTTAAAAATGAACGGATTTTGAATAACATGATTTTGTTTGAAATTCCTTCAATTTGAATTAGAATTAGAGCTAAGTAGTTGTAATTCATCCATTTCAATATTTGGCCCAAATAAGTGGAGTAGGTTTAGGTTGTGCATTTTAAATCCATATCACAAATCCCTCCAACCTAATAGAGTGGACAAATCCTCCACAAAATTGTTTGTCATTGGTTTCAGCAAAACCATTAGCTTAGCATGCTTACCTTTATTCTTGCTTTCAAGTAGGAATCAATTTGTATTAATCATATTGAAGTTGAAATTAGCTTCTCAAATCTTGCCCTTATAGTGGAGAAATTGGGTGTTGACACCAAAACAAGGAGACTGACCTTTGGAACTGATGGCTAAAAGCTGATCAAAACCATCATAAATCAAACCTGTCCTTTGGAATTGCATCATCATGAATGCTCTCAATTTTTTACAGGGGGAGCTTGAAGCAGAAGGATGTCGAACTGAATCATCATCATCGTCTCCTCCCTTTTTCTTTGGGTCTCCTCCGTGCAGAGCCCAAAATCCTGTAGTACAAGATGATCAATTCAGGGTTCAAAAGCATGGGTCGACAGTCTCATCATCGCCTTCTGATTCCTCGGCCCATAACAGAGTGAAGTTTGGATACAAACAAGCAGCTGTAAGAGTGGAAGGGTTTGATTGCCAAAGTTCCCGAGTTGTTGCCATGGCATAGAATTCATTCATTTTTACTTGCAACATAACTTTTCTTTCCAAAAGGAGGTCGTAACAAGTGACAGATTGATCAACAACCTAAAGGAAGTAAATACTCAATTTTTTTATCTTCTAGATTAGGTTAGCTTAATAACATGAATAGACGATTTTGAGGAATAAGTTCAGCTGACGAGAGGACAATAGTCGGAAAACTTAATGTTTTGGAGTCGAGCTCAATGCCTTCTTTTAGGACATCAATTTTGATTGGGTTTTCCTAACAATGTAAAGAGTGGCCATATATGTTTATGAATTTTAAACAGCTGAAATGATTTTGAGATTTCTTGCTTTCTTTTATTATACCTTTTGTCAGAGTATATACAGTATTGTTGTCTTGTTTCTGGGTTGGAGAATGTTAGATATGTTTTGCATCGCTATTAACTTGTGAGATTTTCAATATTCTTGTGCAATCAAGTTATTATTCCTCATTTTCTTCCCAATGGACTATCACTAAAGCGTCCATAAACTCACCATTTGGATTGTAGTATTTGCAATGCCTCGTTGCAACCCTCCAAAGCAAAACCCAGATAGAAAAAATATATATATAGAGTGGGTATAACACAAAAAAATAGTATGAGATGATCTTTTGTATAAAATGGATTTCATTTGCTTGACATAACACTAACAAAGTGATGCTGCCCAGGATCGAACTGGGGACCTTCAGTGTGTAAAACTGACGTGATAACCACTACACCACAGCACCAGATGCTACCCCATTCCAAAATAATCTTCAGTTTTTACACCATATTTGTATTTAACAATTTTACACAGTACTCCCCTATCCTCCTAACTATTTTCATACTTAAAAGATGACATACAAAATATAAAATAATGAAGAAAATATGTGAATATAAAATTAAATAATAAATAAAAAATTATGACTAAAATTATTTATTGACTTTTATAAATATAAAATTTTTAATTTTTAGGTGTGTGAATATACAATTGGGACGTCCTAATAAAATTAATTGGAAGATAGAGTTTTGATATTTAAATAAGGTGTAGAAAGTAGAGTTTGGACAGAGAAAGTACAATTTATTGAGAATATTCGGACTTTAGAAGTCGATATTCTTTGTCACTTCAGTAAATTGTCGAAATTAATGTATCAAATTGAAAAGGTAAAAAAAAAAAAAGATTTATTATTTATATAACAATGTTAATTTCACATATATAAGATTGCACAACAAAATTATGGTGAAATTCAATATTAAATTTAAAAGAAAAGAAGAAGAAAAAATTTAGGAGCGACAGCCAATTATAAAAAATATCATGATATTGCGGATAATTGCATATTTAAATATTGTGTTATGATTATTAGATTTCGGGGTAATATATATTTTTTCAAATATCGTGGAAATATTACTAATTATATGAACATTTAAATATTGATTAAAAAAAAATGACTATATTATAAGTTGGTTTAAAATATTTCCATGTATGTATAAATTTTTTTGTACATAATAATTATTTTTTTGTACGGAACCAATTTGTAATTAATGTTAAATTATTTTATAATTTTTCCTAATTATATCCGTTTACACCTCTATATTTGATTTAGCGGATTATGAACATTTGTCGTGCCTGGAAATGCACTTATGTCCTGCTTTTCTTAGAATAAAATTATGTTTTCTTATTAAAAAAAAATTGTATTTATTTCTAGAAAATGTATATAAATTATAAAGTGTATCATTTGAAAATAAATCTTTTAAAAAATAATACTTTTCCATTAAATAAATTGAATATCCTTAAGCTCTTTTAAAAATTTGTCTTCTCTTAGGATAAAGATCAAGGAACCTATAAAATATATAAAATTAAAGTAGATATAAAAGTCAGTAAATAATGTGAGGATCACATTTAACAAATAAAAATACATAAACATTTAAGTGATACTAAAAAAAAAAAGTGTAAATGTAAGGGGTGAGACAAAGAGAATATAAAATTTCACAAAATATACTGCCTACATCTTTTGTTCTCATTTATATTCTTTTTTACATATTTTAAAAATATAATCTTAAATCATAATATGAGGTGTTGTGTGATAACGAAGAAGCAAAAAGGTAGAGAATGGGTAGCTTATAGAAAAATATGCACTCTCTCCTTCACATAAAATGTTTTGATTTATTTGTACATGATTTAATATAATATACCGATGAATATTATGAGATATTGTGAAGTTCATTTATAAATAAAAAGAACATATATGAAAGGTACATATAATATATTTTTCATAAACGGATCTCATAATATCTCATAATACTCTTCGACATATTTTATTAAATCACGTGTAAATAAATAAGTACATTTTTTATGGATGGAAGTAATATTTCTTTTAGAAGTTAAAAAACATATATTAAGAAATGGAGTACAAGGGATACTCCAACTTTTACAGATTACGGGATAATTACTTCAATTTGTTTAAGATAACTTGTTACCTCGCATTCCATAACAATATCCTATCTCAAATCTATCATTTACACATCTTGTATTTCTCTACCATGTCAATCATATGTTGCTTCCTACGCTCCTAAATATTTTTTTGGATCAATTAGTCACTCCGAAATTTTAATATCTCTATAAGTGAACTCTTTCTTTGTTATCCATGGCCAACATCACAATTTTAACTTCTTCCCATTTTTTGTCAACTCAATCTTTTCTTCATTGAAAATGCAAGAGTTGTGTGTGTTTCATATTAACCATACCAAACAGATCCAAATTGTCGCAACAAATTTTCTAATTTTATATGTTCCAAAATATTCTCCATGATAAAGGAAATTAATTAATGGATTCCTATGAACTACAATTTGCACACTCAATCAAGCAAGTACATCATACCATAACTGAGCGAAAACTTGCAAGTAGAGCTGTTATACAAGCCGAGCGAGCCCGAGTAATGCCAGGCTCGGCTCGGCTCGTTAAGCTTATCGAGTCGAGCCGAGCCTAGCTCGTTAAGCAAACGAGTATTTTTTTGAGCTCGGCTCGGCTCGTTTAACACTTCGAGTCGAGTCGAGCCCTTAACGAGCCGAGCTCATGAGCAGCTCGTTTATTTTAACAACAATAAAGCTAAAACTATCACCAATTCACCAGTTTGAGTGATTTTAGAATGTGAATTGTATTATTATGTAAAATATTAATATTTTATACCCTAAATTATATAATATTTATAAAATAACCTCTATTTTTTAGCCTACCGAGCAGCTCGCGAGCCTATCGAGCCGAGCTCGTTAAGCAAATGAATATTTTTTTAGGCTCGACTCGTTTAACATATCGAGCCGAGTCGAGTCGAGCCTTAACGAGCCGAGCTCACGAGCGACTCGTTTATTTTAACAGCTCTACTTGCACGTTAAAAAAATGTGTAGAATATTCTCTTAATCCTCCCCACAAAAAAACACATTTTGTCTCCTCTACTGAGAGGATCATCCCCTTTTTCTTGAGATTATTTTTTAACGCAAGTTGTGGTCTCAATAATGTTCAAATGATTGTGTTGACTTTTTTTGGTGTCACTGAATCTAAAACAGTTTGTGTGTCTTTCCTTCATCTCCATTTATTGGCAAGCTTGGTGGAATAGACACCATTACCCCTGTGAATCCACCGCTAATAGTCTGGTTGATTTTGCTTTGAAGGATGCATGTCAACACATAAAGTCAGTTTGTTTAGTAAATCACTCTCTCCATCCCCCAATCGATGTTGCCACTTCCACTCCTAGACCCAATTCTCTCATCCCATCTACAAGTTTCACTCACCCTTATCTTATTTTGAAGGCTAAAATTAAACCGCCTCAAAAAATTTATTTTTAAACTCTCTTACCATCCAATTATCTCTCAAAAACTAGTGTTCTCATCATTGCCCACGACCCTCACAATATCATTCCACAATCTCTCATGTTGCCTTTCAAATATTTCCTTAATATTCTCCATCATCTCTAATCTCTTAATCTAAATCTTATATTAGACACTTCAGTCTCTCATTTAGTCAATCCACCATATTTTGAAATTAACACTTCAATGCATAATTTTTTTCCCGCGTTGAGAATCCTCTAAACTCATATTCCTAGCAAAGCTGAAAACCTCCACCACTTTTATGGGGAAAATATGTATACTTCCTCCATCTTACTCTAATCTTTATATAATTTTGGGTGACTTACGTATAGATTCAAAAAAGTCACTATATTTACAAATAGGTGCTGTGCAGAAAAAAAAAGTGCTTCTGTGCAAATATTTTTAATCTATTTGTAAATATAGTGACTTTCTTGAATCTATATGTAAATCATCCTATAATTTTCTGATAATGTATTGTGTGTAGAATTACTATAATATTATATAGATAATTTGTTATAATTATAATGTGTAATATTGTGATTGGTTTAGATATACATGACAATGATACTGCCATCCTAATAATTAATTGTATATGGAAAGACTGCAAAAGTAATCACAATTAAAATATTAATTACCTGATTAGTAATATATTCTTTTTTATGCCTAAAGTATTAACATACAATTTACCAATAACATTTAATAAGATATGCTAATAATTTTAATAAATTAATATTCTCTCTGTACCACTATAAATTGCTCGTTGTTTTTAAGCACACAAATTAAGGTAAAAGTAAAAAAGTATAAGTGATTTGATGGAGAAAAGTGAAAAAGTAATGAAAATAATGTAAAAAAGTATTGAAAATAATAGTAAAGAAGTAAATAGTAATTTTAAAAAAAAGTAGAAAAGCAAATGAACAACATATAGTGGGACAGACAAAAATGATAGCATGAGGAATAATGGGACGGAGGAGTAATAAATTTTAGTATCTTTTTATATAATAATACAAATAATTGAAAATTTGTGTAATACGTGGGATCTATATTAATTTATCGAATAAGAAATAATACTTTTTTAAAAAGTGAAAATGTAAACTTCTGAATAACATATAAAGAAAGGATTAGTTCTGTATGCACCAGTTACATGGTGCAACTCAAGTTCATTTTTTAAAAGTTAAACAGTTTTGTTGATATGGCGAACTAACACTATCGACATGGGGCAATTACGCAA
>JAPKLY010000210.1:600819-635073 GCA_026898435.1 Prunella vulgaris | reverse complement strand
CCCCATTTTACTATCTAGCCACTTATTCTTTCAGATTGGCATCTGTACTTGAATCTATCTGAACTACGAGAAGTTTAATCCCCTTATTGACTTCTAATTTTCTTTAAAACTCTGTTTTTTGTTACCCAAGCTCGTGTCACGAGTATAAACATTATTTAAAAGAATACAGTGAGGTCTTCTCACCTGCATATATTTCAGCAATTATAAGTGGTGGTTGAAATGTGTCATTTTGTTTGTCTATGTATGCCTCTTCGGATCCTTCCATGTCAAATGACTTACTTTTGTTAAAGATACAATGCTATGTAGAATTTGGTGGTAGAACTTTGATATAAAGTATTGTCACATACTAAGTCTGAAGTTGGTTATTGCTTTTAGGATAGTAAGTCTGACATTTAGTTTATGTTTATGATGCTCATAGTTACTAAATTAATTTCATAAGGTGCTCTGATACTGTTTCCGTATTAAGTGATAACATGTACTCTTAAAGATGGTTCGAGTATCTTTTTTCTCTCTTTTCATATACCCACCCTCCTCCCCAAATAAAGAAAAGAAACTGTAAAACATCTGATAGTGATGTATTGTACTGTAGGTATCAGGTAAACCTGCAATAGTGAAAAAAGCTCTATATGAAGTATCAACTCTTCTGCATCAGAATCCACGAAAGGATAAACCTCCTTCAAGTTATCCTGCTCCCTATTCTAGTCCAGGATTTCAATTGTCTGGTCCTCCTATGAGAGATATGCTTCCTCCAGGAAATCCAATTTGGTTAGACCGTAGTACTGATGCTCACAGGATGCAGTCCATGCCTTTCAAGGGAGGATATGAGATCCAACCATCTGCACGTGGATATGAAGATTTTAGGGGTGTTAGTCCTCCACATGACCGGGAAGCTCCAAGTGAGTTCTGTATAAAAGTACTATGCTCTGCTGAGAAAATTGGTGGTGTGATTGGCAAGGGAGGCTCTAATGTCAAACAGTTAGAGCAGGACACAGGAGCTAGTATTCATGTTGACAATGTATCTAAAGAATCAGAGGAAAGAGTCATTTGTGTCTCTTCGATTGAGGTTGGATTCTTCTACTGCTAGGACTAACTTTTGTTACCATATTATTTGCCCTTCTCAGCTGATTATTGCTTCAGGCTCTTTGGGATCAAAGATCACAAACTATCGATGCCATTCTTCTTCTTCAAAATAGAACCAGTGAGTATTCGGAACAGGGAACCATTACTACAAGACTTCTTGTCCCATCAAGTAAGGTTGGCTGCATTCTAGGACAAGGAGGCCATGTCATCAATGACATGAGGAGGAGAACACATGCTGACATACGGGTTTTTTCTAAGGAAGAAAAGCCCAAATGTGCATCTGAAGACGAAGAGCTAGTGCAGGTGATGTGTCTGCTCCGTTTTATAATTGCTTTGAGATGTGCCTAATGGTGGTTATTGCTCGAGTTTTAATTAAGCAATACCAGCATGAATGTGTGTTTAACTTTTATGTCATCAGATATCTGGAAGTGTTGGGGTTGCTAAAGATGCCTTGCTAGAGATCGCATCAAGACTTAGAACAAGATGTCTTCGTGATGGAAGTACTAGAGGAGAACCTGCTTCGGTTAGGCCACTACAGGGATTTGGCCACACAGGAAATTTACGTGATAGTGGTCTCCCAATGTCAAGAAGTAATATTGTACCTGGAAGCTCGGGAAGATATGAACATATACAGGTATCAATTTTTTGTTCAATATTATGTATCATGAGGGGTTTGGCCAAGATCTACCCTGCAAATTTTGTATTAATGTCCCTTTCACCATTAGTTTATGTTTCTTATTAAGGTTTGTAAGATGTATGTTACCTGGTTGAGGACTATCTCTTTAGCTGAGAAAATAGTATTTGGCGTTCCGTTTCTTTTTATCCTTTTTGTGGGGATGGTGGGTCGGTCGAGGAGGAAGAACATCATTTCTACTTCTTGTTATGAACTTTCAATTTAACAGAGAAAATAGTATTTTACATTTCAATACTCGTCTTCCTTCACCTTTTCTTTGTCTTTGGGTTTGAGCGGTGGTGGAGGGGAAAAAGGAATAGCCTGGCTATTGATTCTGTGTTATCAAATCAAACATGCTGAAGAATATATCAAAACAGAGATATGTATCATCTGTCCTGGAACTAATTTGCTGGTACACAAAGCAAAATGAGAACTATTTGTCATTTGAAATGAAAATGAAGTTTTATTCTGCTTATTTATATTTTCTGATTTAGATGAGAAACCCACATGTTTATATAACTGCTGTGTCATATCATATGTAAATAAATTCTGTTGTCAAACCTTGCAATAATTATGAAGCTTTGTGCCGCTGCTTAACAGTTCTTATGTTGATCCTCAGGGCAGTGTCCGTGAGTATGATTCTCCAAGATTTCCTGTTCCTCCGCATGCTACGGGGTAAGTTATCTCTGCAATAAAATTGAGTTTAAATTACAGGAACTGCATGGTACGATCTTGTTGTCAATAGATGAATCCTCAGAAGGGAGCTTTTTATTATTGTTACCCTTCCATGGTGTAATACCAGGGTTTCATCAAAGAAACTCATGACATAATCTATCCATATGGAAATATTTTAATTTCTGTGTGTTAGTAGAAAGCATCTTTTGATTTTTCTGAAGTATAAGTTTAATCCTTGTTTCATGAATTAAGCATAAGTTTAAACCTTGTTTCATGAATTATTTTATGTATCTCTTCACTTTTTCTGCACCATTACGAGGTGTTGCTGGTCTAGAAACTATAGACAGCATTTTGGAGTGGAAATTATTTGGGGCATATATTAAAGTTTGTCATACATATGCATATATGTCATTTTTACAATTAAAAAACTTGTACATGGAATAACATTGTCACCTGTATATATCTGCTTTCATTGTCTGGTTACTTATTTGTGCGACAGCATATAAAATCCCTATGTCTCTGTAGTGTTATTTATTCATATTCTGTATTTCAGTTACTTGGAATACAATGAGGTTAAGATTAGTTCTGTATCAGCAACAGCAGGAAGCCGCATCTCTGAGGTATGATTTGTTATAATTGTTTGGCTTACTTTAGGTGTCTTGATTACTCCGCTACAGAGTCATATTTTAGTAATTAACGTGATGATTCTGGAGCACTGTTGATCCTACTTTACTTCCTTGAGTGGTCATTGAGGAGGGTTGCTTGCTCGTGTGGCTTGGAAAAAAAAAATCCTAGAGATGTATTAGATCAGTCAAGAATGATAAATCCATTGAGCTTGTCGAACAATTTCCTTATTACAATAAACAAATCTTTGAATCTAATCTCAAACCATTTTCGTGGATTAATCCATGAGAAACTATAGGCATTTGGTATCCTTTTTTTTTAAGCCATTGCAACCTCAGTTGATTGCATGATAATCATTGACTAATGAATGTAATGCTATTGCGAATTTTCTTTCAGCTCCTTTTGATTAGTGTGTGATCCTTGGAACACATAGGGCTTCTATCAAAGCGATGCTAACATCGATCTGTAAGACTAGATGTCATGTATTCTTTTCCATGTTTTTATGTGATTGTAAACTATTCACACTTGGTACGAATATTTATCACATGGGAATTCACCGCTCTGACAGTTCATAACAAAAGAATCCTTTCTAGTAGTTGGATCTTTTATTTAATTCCATTTAAGCATGGAGCATAGCTAGTTCGTTATTTAGATTACTGTCTTCAGTTCCATGCTTACTTTGCTTTTCCTTTGCCCTATTCTTTCCACATGAAATTACCACATCTATTTATTAATCTTAAAAATGACATTTCGTCCTATGTATCACATATAAGAATTCAGGACACTTGAGTACTTGAGTCATGCTCTCCTTTATAACATAACTGGGTTGAAGCCCCATATGGTATAGTAAATGAGATCTGTCTCATGTAAGAGAGACGTTTCATATAAATTTTTGTCGTAAGATTTTCAACCACAAATTACTAAACTTTTAATATTGTGAATCTCAGTTTGCTGCTACACGGGCAAGGTACCAGGATTCATATCCATTGGGTCCTGGTTATGGCGCTACAGAGCACTTCGGTTCTTCACGAGATATGTACCAGAGACCCTCCTCGTCTACTGGACCTCATAACTATCCTCAACCAGGTACCTATCAGAGCTATAACTCCGAGCCTGGTATGCATATTGCTTCTCCACTTCCGTATCGGAACCCTAGTCGTCTTCCCGCTTCTTACGAGAACAGCAGCTACGCATACCAAGGTTCATACGAGAACGTAAGACCACATGGTTCTTACCAATATTGATGCCCAATTTGGGTATATTTGTATTGATGAAGAAATTAACCAGCTTATGTTAATGCTCTGGGATCACAGAAAGAGATTCAGGATATCTTTTTCCCTCATCTACGAAATATATATTTGTCCTTTTGGGTTGATCACTATAACTGTGATTTTTAATTTCAATACATGTAAAACATTTTAGTCTGCCAATCACCAAAACAGAAATGCATGGGCATGTCTCTTCAAGTAGGTCTTACGCCATCTAGAACCATAATTTGAATTAAAAATTCCTCTCCATCACCCTTCCTTGTGTTTTTTTAATTATATGAAGCTAATTATTAAAAAATGCATCCGTCCATGAAAATAGTTTTCAGGGAAGTTATACTAGTATATGTAACTTCGAATAAAATGTATAATTGGGTCTTATAATACTTTATAAATATGTGTAATAATAATTAAGAAGTGGGACCAAATGATTGATTGTATTGTATATTATATTTTTTTTATTATGGGTAAATGTTAGTTGTTAGTAATTAGTTACACCAAGTTCCCAAACACTCTAAGAATAAACTTTTAGCCAATCTTATATCTCCTATTTCGAATTCGTTCTCAGAGGGAATCGAACCTGAGTCACTCACTTGTTTATTGTATATTGTATTTACTATTTAAACAATGTACAATAAATGTATGATTGAATAATATGGTAAGATTTTATAGGGTTTGAAATTGTATACTTCGTAATCCTTTTTTTTTCTTATGCTAAAAACTATGAATGTTGTGAATGGAGTTTATAATTTTTTTTTTGGATTTATAAATAATAATAAAATATATTATAAATGTGTGAGTAATTAACTTTTGTTTTAAAACATCCATAAACTAATTTTTATTTTAAGAATTTCTTAAATTATTAATTTTTACTTTATGAGGTTCCTAGTAATAAAAATTCTTGAATTTTACTGAATCAATTTAATATTTTATATTAAAAGATTATGAATTAATCAACTCCAATGCTATTAAAGTTGAATTGCAATGAAAAATACTTACTTCATGAAGCAAAAAAAATTCTATATTTTAGAGGTCTTTTAAAACAACAAAAGATAGTTCAGGAGTCTTATTAAATAAAATAAAAAATTAATAGTTAATTTTTTTTTAAAAAAATAATTACTGTTGTACATGTGAGTAACGTAAGTGTGTACAATGTATTTAGGTCCGTGCTTTCACTACTTGCTCCTTTTTTTATGCACAATTCCACCCAATCAAGTTCTCTCTTTTCCCCCAATATTTACTGTTTGTTTTCCTTCCATGTGATCGACGTGTCAAACAAAATTAGTTGCGCTTAATTTAGTTCGGCAGTATTACATAATTCTAATATTTCCTTTTATGCAAATAATTGGTGGGATGTATCTAGAAGTATATTTAAATTGTAGACTGCTCTCGAATATTCAATAGGTACATTGGAAACAGAAGACCAAGTATTATATAGATATAAATTATTTTGTAAGTTTATTTTTTAAACTTATTAAAAAGTGGTTCATATCATGAATTATTTTCGCACAAAATATACTAAATAAAAATGTTATGGGCCTAAATAGTCTAAGTCCTTAGCGGTTCATTTTTAACGAAACATTAATATTTGAAATCTAATTCTAATCCAAGTGATGCGCGGGCTAAACGGATCACTGATGAACTACAAAATAAAAATTATTAAAAAAAAATATAAATCTAAATTTAAAATATCGATTTATATGACATGATGCAATTTATATAAAATATATAAAATTAAAAGTATCATAGCAGAATGTCTAAGTATATTGATGACTAAGGCTACTGAACTAGGATACTTCGAAGCGGCCGAATTAGGAAAGGACAAAGAACGAGAGTCTCATCTCCAATTTGCCGATGATACCATTATGATGGGGACAACAAACATCGAGAATGCTCAGCTATTAAAGAGAGTTCTACGCATCTTAGAAATCACCTCAGAACTGAAAATAAACTACGATAAATGCAGTCTTGTTGGCTTGAATGTTGAGGAGGGAAAAATTAATGAGATGACGAATATATTGAGATGCAAGGTGGGGAAGCTGCCCTTTGTTTACCTTGGAATTAGGGTGGTGGAGGACATGGATATGTGATAGAGTGGTTTGGACTAGTACAAAAAATTCGGAATAGATTAAGTCTTGAAGGATAAGAAACTCTCATTGGGAGGCAAAATCTCAATATTGAACTCCGTGCTTTCTGCTTTGCCTATATACTACCTATCCTTTTACAAAATTCCAAAAAAAATTCTGAAAGAGATTGTTTGCCTGCAAAGAAACTTTTTATTGGGGGGTGGGGGTGGAGAGTGCTTAAAGAAATACCTTGAGTTGAGTGGAGATTTTTATGCATTAAAAAAGAGTTGGGAGATCTTAGGGTGAGAGATTTAACAGTGTTTAATCAAGTTCTCCTAGGAAAATGGAAGTGGAGATTCTTAAAGGAAAAAAATTGTTTGTGGGTCAAATCATAGAGTGTATTAGGGGTCTAGGGGAAGGGGTTTTACTTCTTCTTTTTTCAAGGGAGATGAGTGGTAACATGTTCGGATGGTGGAGAGATGTTGAGAAGTTCACGACAGGTGAAGAAGGGAAACAAACTTACTTTTGGGATGATGTGTGGTGGGAGGGGGGAGGGAATCTTAAAGTCTAAATTTCCTAGATTGTATAATAAAGAGAGCAAAGTAGGGGTAATGGGTGGATGGGAAAGGGAGATGTGGGTTTGGAGATGGAGATGGAGATGTAGACATCAATTATTTGATAGCGAGTTAGATTGTGTTAACAATTTGTTGGCTGTAATTGGCATGTTCATCCCGAAGATTGGAGTGTCAGATTCTTGGAAATGGAATATGGGTCAAAATGGTGTGTTTTCAACAAATGCAGCTTATGATCTTCTATCAACTCCACGTTTACCACTGTTGCAGTTTGGAATCAAGGAAAAATGCTTCAAGGCAATTTGGAAAAGTCTCGCTCCTTCAAAGTTATTGGACATGGGTGTCGACTCCTACATGATCGCCTACCTATGAAAAATAACTTGAAAAGGAGAAATATAATCGATGCAAACAACAACTTAAGAAGCATTTTCTGCAATGAACATGAAAAGTCAAGTAGATATTTTTTTCGAGTGTCTAGATGATGATTTTTAATTTGGCTCAAATGTACTACGGTTTTGCATAGCCATTCTTTTTAGAATTTCGATGATTTTTGTTACTTGGCTCATGGTAAAAGAGGGAGAAGGATTGCAACAAATATTTGGTTAAATGTTGTTTGGATTTTTTGGAAATGGAGAAATGATATAATTTTTAAAAATGGTGTTTGGTTGTTGCCTAAGGTGAAAGAAGAATTAAAAACTAGGCTTTGGAGTTGGTTGTATGTGAAAGACAAGGTGTTGCTAAATATTCTTTCAATGATTGGCTTTATAATCTTAGAAGGATCATAGAACAGTGAAATGTATTTTGTATTGTGGTACTACTTGTACCGAATTATCTTTATAAAATTTTCTATTTTACCGACCAAAAAAATAAAAAATAAAAAGTTGTCTATTACTTTATATTCTCATTTGTATACAAATAAAATGTTATCTTTTAACTAATTTAACATCTAATATATACACAATAGTGAAAAATAAATTTATGACAAAAATAAATTATTAATACAATAATCATAATTTTATATTAAAATATTAAAATTAAATAAAAAGTGTTAAATGAATTCAGAGCCGAACCGGCCCTTATTTGAACAATATTTTTGGCCCTTATTTAAAAGAAAAAAGTACAAATTGGTTCAACAAATTCGCACAAATTACAAATTGGTTTATGTGCAAAAAAAAAAAACTCTTCCGTGTAAACACAAAGAACACTTCCATACAAATTTTTATGAATCAATTTATAAATATAGTGATTTTTTTAAATCAATATGTAAAGCACTCTGTTTAAAAAGTACAAATTAGACGGGGTTTTCACATGCTACAGCTACTGCATTACTTGTAGCCTTAACTGACTTCTTTTGAGGTTTATCATACATCATTATCAACAATCAAATTATACTCACTCTTCTCTTCAATTCTTCATAATTAAATACCACTAGTGCAATCCCAAATCCAGCATGAACTTAAAATATATATATATATATATATATATATATATATATATATATATTAATTATGAAGTTGAGAAAAAAATGAAAATATATACCCTTTAAAACGTACACCATCTCATGCTTGAACATACCACTGTCTCTAGACTATAATTAATTATAAATGATATAAGCGTAATTAAACAAAATCATGCTCCACAATATTTCCACTTGTAAAAAATATACTCCCTCCGTCCCAAAAGACATTGTGGTGTCTTTTGGGCACGCAATTTAAAAAAAGTATAAAAAGTATTTTTATAAATATTACTCCCTCTGTCCCAAGATAAACTTCACACTTTCTTTATATGGACGTTCCAACTTTTTTTTCACACTCCAAAAAAGGAAACAACTCACACTCACAAAAGTCAATAAAGTACACTTTTTTATATTTTATTATTTAACTTCACACTCACATACTTCACTTTTTCTTAATATGCGTGAAACTCCACCTATGAAGAAAATATTGGGACGGAGGGAGTATATATGTATTGTGAGATTAAAGTTTAATAAATAGCTTCCACATGCAAACTTTTTGTGGGACAGAAGAAATTATGCAACGTCTTATGGAAAGAAAAAAGTATGTCGTTTGATTTTATTTTATAGAGTATATTAGTTTTTTTTTATTTGTGGGAACTTTTCCAAATTATGGTTGACTATTTATTAAGTTATAAAGGCCACATATGCATGTATATAAATTTGTGCAGTTCATTTCTTTTTCATAACTGGCTTACGTTAATTAATCTAGGCCGGCCCTTTTCACCCATATTACACGGCCGGTATTATCTATTATGTAATCCCTGCTTAGGGTTTTCATCAATAATTAATAATTATATCGATCTAATCTCTGTGTTTATTAACATTAATAAATATATATGATAAGTCTCATTTTGACACTCATCCACCAACATCGGCGACTAGCATATGTAGTGTAGGACTCTATTACTTAATAAACAGAGAAAAATGACATGTATGATTTAATTAAATAAAACAGAATTATTAATAAATGCATGAGAGGAGAGGAGAGGAGCAGTCAACCACCAGGACGGCGCGTGTTTTAGCGCCACCAGTATCGGCGGCGCACCACCCTGTACTTTAACTAGACCGCCTGCTTACTTCCCAATCCATAACTATTAATTAATAATTAGGAGTCTTTTATTTTCTTCTAATTTGGCGGGTAAGGTGATAGCATTTACTACGCTTGCCCAACCACACTGACTCGTCAATAACACTACAACATTTCCTTGCAGCTAATGTGATAGCAACACCTTTCATGTGTGGTTTTCTCTCTCTCTCTCTCTCTCTCTCATCCTACAGCTTATAACTGAGAGAGATAGTGTCTTTTTCTGTTACTGCCAGTACAGCGTACTTGCTTTTACCATACCCAATAAATGTCCACGACATAATAACACATCTACCACCATTATATATGGCATGAACAAGACTTGCTATATGAATACATGGCACCATTTCTTTTTAAATTATGAAATACAATAATAATGTCACACCTACCCTAGGTACGATAAATTAATTCAAAAATAACATTATGCATGATACTAGAAAAAGAAATTTCACATGCATCCAAATTCACGAAATCGATTCTAAAAAAAAAAAGTAAATTAATTTTGAATCTTTCATTCATTTATGAGGGCATATTGGTAATGATACAAGACACTGCATGATAGCTAGCTAGGCTGATTATGATGGTATAATGGTATCGATCTACATGTAATTTCCATAAAAATCTAGCAATAAACATACATCTCTTTTTTCTTTTTCTTTTTTAAATCTCACAGCTGTAAATAATCCATGCAACCAAGGAGTAAATGCATGCAGACCTTTTTGCAGTTACATTTCCAAGGAGGTAAAAAAAAAAAACTAAAGCTAATTAAAATTACCAAATGCATGAACAATGGACTGAAGATGTGTTTGATATGATCCGTTGATACATATCTCCAACAAATTAATGAAATATTAATTATCAGAGCTTCACTATTTCGGGGATGTGCACCGGGTACTTTTCAATGCAATCCCGCCATGGGCCGTCGATCGGGGTTTTGATCGTGCGGTTACATTTCCACACCGCGCTGTTACACTTAAATCCACTCCCGAATGCGATCTGCCAGATCCGATCGCCTCTCCTCATCCTCCCCTTAGCCTCGATGTACCCCAATTCGTACCACAGCGAAGACGACGACGTATTGCCGAAACGGTGGAGCGTCATCCGCGACGCCTCCACGTGCTCCGCCGACAGCTGGAGGTTCTTCTGGAGCTCGTCGATAACCGCCCTGCCGCCGGCGTGGATGCAGAAGTGCTCAAACGCCTGCTTGAAATCGGGGATGTACGGCTTCCATTTCGGATTGAAGATTTTTCTCCCGATCAGGGTGAAGAGGAAGAGGAGCTGCTCGGAGGCCGGGAGAACCAGCGGTCCGATGGTGGTGATGTTCGATTTCAGCGCTTCGCCGGCTATCACCATCAGATCCTTGGAGAGATTGATGCCGACCTTCCCCTGCGGATCCTCCTGCTCGTAGACGCACTTGAACGCCTTGTCGTCGCCGCCTTTGTGCGTGCGGACCACGTGGACTAATTTATACTTTGCGCGGCTGCGGTCGCCGCGCTTGTTGGAGAGGAGGATGGCGGCGCCGCCCATCCTGAAGAGGCAGTTAGGGAGGAGCATAGCGCGCTCCGATCCTTGGTAGTAATTAGGCGTAATGATCTCAGTGCTGATTACGAGCGCGTGAGAATTGGGATGAACCTGGAGCAGATCGCGTGCCAGATCGATCGAAATTAGGCCGGCGCTGCAGCCCATGCCGGAGAGATTAAAGCTCTTGATATTGCTGCGGAGCTTGTACTTATTGACAACCATGGCGGAAAGCGAGGGGGTGGGAGAAAACAGGCTGCAATTAACTATGAGTATGTCGATGTCCTTAGGCTTGATGCCAGTTTTTTGCATGAGAGAGTCGATGGAGGAGAAGATTACGAGCTCGGCTTCGCCTCGGGCGGCCTCCATGGTGGGGGCGGGGGGGATGTAGTGAATAGCGGGGGGGAGGCAGGTTTCTTCGCCGAGGCCGGAGCGCTCGAGGATGCGCATTTGGAAGTCGACGCTCTTGGGATTGTCCTTGAGGATCAATCTGGAATGTTCCATGAAGGTGGAGAAGGGGACGCGGCAGGTGACGGGGGGCTTGTAGCAGGCGTAGTCGACGAGGTAGATGGAGCGGGGCTTGGACATGAAATAGACTGTGGCGATGAAGACGATGAGGAAGGAGGTGAGGAGGATTTGGATGGGGTCGAAGCGGTGGATGAGGGTGAGCATTTGGTCGGGGCTGAGGCGGAGGATTTCGATGGAGATCCCGATGATGATTGGGATGAGGAGGAAGGTGCGAATGTGGTTGACCAGGTATTGGTAGCCGAGTTTGACGTACTTGAGCCTCACGGAGGAGGACGACGAGAAGTTTTGTGGCATTCTCTCTCTTTCAGAGGGTTTTTGGTTGGTTGGGTGGGTATAAGAGAGAGAGAGAGAGAGAGAGAGAAATTAAGGAGGGATTTAAAAGAGGGGAAGAGAGTGATGAATTAATGAAGGCAGGTAAGGGGATTAAATGATCAACTTCATGACGCGCAACGGTCTCTTAGCTGGAGTATATATATATATATTGGATTAGAGTTTATGTTGTATACTACTCTAGCTCTATCTTTCATGCAAATTGCAAACCAACTAACTTTTTATGTTCTTTTGTAATTTTCAAACGGCAAAGTGTAGCTACAGGAATTTTGATCATACGCGCCGGGATGACATTCTTTTAAAAAAATATATACTAAAAAAATCAAACGTCATCACCCAAATCTGAATAAAATCAATTATAAATTTAGCAATTTATATGTATTTAATTTTCTTTTTTGGATGGAATTATTGTTCTTATATTTTCATGTGTTTATATATATATATATAGTACGTTTTTATTGGGGGTGAACATGATCTACGAATTAAGGAGTTGTCATGTAAGAGGAAAGCTTATTACATTTTAAGTGATTAGCTTGAGAATACACCAACAAATTAACGCAATACAGAGAAGGCTTCAAACTCATCATATAGGAAAATATATGCTCCCTCAAAAGTTGTTGCATATGCATGGAAATTGCTATGGACATAGTGCCTATAAAATTAAATTTGTTTCATAAGAAACATGCTTGAATTCAGTGTGGATCTGAGGTGCGTCCTTTGTGGGAACAATGGTGAGAACATGAGGCATTTCTTCTTTGAATGTTCGCTATTATATAAGCTTTGAATGTGTATTTTCACCTGGCTTACACACACGTCTTTATTACTCATATTCGTCTCTTAAGAGGAAAACATGGTAAGAAGGTGGTTTTGTGCATGTGGTATAAATATTATGAAATAGTAGAAACTGTGTTGTTACTATATATTGATAGTTTAGTAGATGATCGGATTGTGCAGCTAGTTCTTTGTTATGAAGTGATCATGGCGATTTAATTTTTTTTTTTTTTTTGAATGATTGGCTTGTTAACTCGAAATTAGAATTAGACTGTTAATTTTTGTAATATTATAGTCGATTTGAGTATACTTTATATTCAATTATTAGAACAAAGTTACCTTTTACTAATAAACAAATAATTTTTATTGGTAAAGCGATCTTTTCTAAAGGGAATTAAAAAGAAAATTAATTTTGGCATTTATAAGATCCACTTATAGGTAATTGCTGTATGATGCAAGAAAACATTTTAAATTACAACAAATTAACATCCACTTATGAATATTTATGTAGATCGATGTAAATATTTAACATTTTATATATTTCTGCTTATATATATAAAATACATATTTTATCTTTCAAATTATATTGGCATCTAATTTCGTGTTCGACGTCCTGTAATAAGCACATTGAACTGAATTAAGAGGTAAGCATATATGTTTTAATTTCGAAAATTAATTTTTTGTATTGATCCCTTTCTAATTTGAATAGTATATAATGCCCAAAGATAAAAGTACTCTAATTAGCAACACGTCTTGCTATATCAATATGAACTGAAATTATTAATTTAAATATCATTTACACACATATATAATAACAATTAATATTCATTAATTACACATTTTACTGAGAATAACTTTTCTGTAGCGATGACTATAGGTGGTGCAGGTATAACTTAATTATAGATGTTGTAGTTAGCAGCAAGAATTAAAAAAATTAATTGGCTGCTATTTAATTTCAGACCAAAAAAATGAGTGTGGATAACTTTGCTTGGAAAAAAATGATCATTGTCCTGTCCAATAGTAACACAATATATAAATAGATAGTGATTGGGCCATCACCAATCTTATCATGCTCGATTAAAAAAAAAAAAAAAAATCTCATGAAAAATGATGAAAAATATACTCCATTGTTGTCCAACTCCAATGAATTAAACGTGAACATGTGACAGAAAAATCATGTCGCTCATACAGTTTTTAATCAATAAATAACAAATTACAATTCTGTATATAGGAAGTATAAATGAGTTTTTTTAATGAAAAAAAAATATAAATAATAGATTAATTCAACAAAACGCTCTAAAAAAATTGGATTTTTATATGAGTTAAAAAATTCGTCATATTAGAGTTTAGATACGTTTTGAGTTATATTAGAATTAGTTTATAACTAATGGATATATATAGGTTAAAATATTGTCTTATTTTTTTTTGTTCGTACACATGTATTGCTCATGTTCAATATAATGTTCATTAGTATTTGACTCTCTTGATGCATGTTTAATACATGGTTTTTTAACTATGACGTGGGATTATCATATGTTGTTTGCATATCTATTAGTCTTCTATATAATTACAATTTGACCTTTTTATTTATTTGGTCTTGGTCAACGTAGTGAGCATTATTGTATTCCAACCATGCATAAACATAAATCACAAATTTGGTTAATTATCTAAATTATTAAAATATAATTACTCACACATTCTATAGTGTTTGGCCGCAAATATAATTATTCAGTGGATTAATTATCATGAAAGTCAAAATTTGAATCATTGCTCTAAAGTTTAAAGTGAGCCACCCCCATAAGTTGTACTTTATTTGAACTTTATACTTCTTCCGTCTAGTAGGAATTTGCACTTTATAGGACGACACATTTCTTTAAGAAAAATATATTTTATAATAAAATAGTGGCATAAGAGTAAATATGTGAATATGTTTGTGGGTGTGCATGTAAATTAATATTTTTTAAATTTTTTTTTAATAATGTACAAATTTGTGTGGGACGTCCAAATAAGAAAAATGTGTAAATTCTTAATGATGCGTGTATAATTAACTTTAAAATAAAAATACAGAGTAAAATACACCTATTAATGAATGTAAAGACCCTTAATAAATTATAAGCTCAAATATATACGACCTCCGTCCCACAAAAATTTGCATACTTTCCCTTTTAGTTTGTCTCACAAAAGTTTGCATATTTTCAAAATGGAAATATTCCTTTAAATCTTCACCTTTAAAATATTTATCTCACAATCTCCACCATACACATTCTACTCATTATAATTTTTCTTAAAACCTATGCTAAGGATAGTACCGCAAACTTTTCTGGGATGGAGGTAGTATATGTTAAAAAAATTCATCATTAAGTCGTTTGTCATGCATATTAAAAATAGTCAAAGCGAGGAAGGTCCCCATTCATTAGTGTGAACAAGAAACCATATGTTTTCTCCACAACCAATTGCTAATAAATCCTCAAATAAATAAATAAATTTATTGACTAAAATATTATCCCAACTATACCCATAAATGAGGACACATAATTACATTTGCCAACAATTTGGAAAACCAATTCATTTTTAAATTTCTTTGTCCTATATATTCTAGGGTTCAATTTGGACCAAATAAATTGCTTCTAGATTTGGGAGGACTATATAATAAAAATAATTAATTAAAGCCCAAGTATTTTCTTGCTAAACTCATCCAACCAATATTTGATTACAAAGTAGTCAACTAAATAAATTACATATATAGAGGTACATTTCTTAAGATATCATAATTCAAAAATATTTTGTAGTTAATAGTTCAAAAAATTATGAAAAGTGTATATGTAAAGTGCATATGATTTTGTATATAACTGTAATTAAAAAAAAAAACTAGGATTGTTTATTACTTAGAAAATATACCTAGATGTAATGAAATCTATATATTGAAAATTATATGTTGATTTGCATTAGCTGGCACGACTCATGTTCCGATGTAGAAGTGAGACTCTTTTTATCCTTGCCTAATTTCTTCAAAAAATTGTGTATACATCTAATGATATGAAACCGATAGAAAAAATGGTGATAGAAATATAATAAAATGTAACAATATTTTTTTTGAAGAAGTGATCGATAGTCACTTTTAAAAAAAATATTTAACTTTTTTAAAAAAAATTGATAATAATTTTATAGTAAAATGTGACTTTTTTTTTTAAGTGATAGCCACTCTTAACAAAAAACAATTTAACTTTTTGAAAGTGATACTTTTTTTATTAATAATTACTGACATATTTTATATTAATCTCAGATGATTTCATATATAACTTACTCAATCTATAAATATATAAAAGCAGCAGTATTTGCATACACGGTTGATGATTTTGCAGAAACGCGTGAACAATAATACTTATTTATTATATTTTGGATTTTTATTAAAATTATGTCAAAATTGTGTCAGTCTCTCGAGCAGTGCACCGACTATTTCACCGAGTCCAAAGTTTAGACCTCTGTGACCTTTCATTTTCTCAATGAATAGTATAAAAATCACAACTCATGTTGTTAAAAATCACTCTTTCTCGCAATGGCAGAGGATTAGTGCCAAAGAAAGTTAAAGAATCTCTTCCAGAGTGATTTCAATGATTTTTAAAATTTTGTTCCAGCGTATTCCAAACTAAGCACTTAATTTTCTTTCATATTTGCAGATGAATCAAATCTTCGAAGTAAATTTGTTACTGCAGATGGAATACCTTTGTCCCAGTTATCCATAAGTATATTTTTATTTTTATTATAACTTTTAGGAGTTGGTTGTCATAAGTATATTTTTATTTTTATTATAACTTTTAGGAGTTGGTTGTCAGTAATAATACCTTTGTCCCAGTTATCCATAAGTATATTTTTATTTTTATTATAACTTTCACAACAAATATTAAAGATTATTCAGTCCAGTAAAATGCACAACAACCGCCGCCCAATAAGCATTCCTTTCTCCATAAACCAGAGAAGAAAAAACATCCCAAAATACAGAGAAAATAAAGGGGAGAGAGAATGGCAAACCTCATTGGGAAGGCATAAGGTATAATTTATTAATTTTTGTAAGTGTGTATACTTTTAATAAATATTTATTATATTTTTCTGTAACATAGGAAATACATATTTTCTATATTATTTAATTATAATTTTATCAATTTTATTAGTTTGTTAAACAAAAATTCTGGTAAATAGGAATATTTTGAAAATTATTTACCAGAATGTAGAGAGTATTTGGAGATTTAGCAAATTAAAAGTAATCGGTTCAGTAGTTCCTGACTGGAGTCCAGTCGGTATCCTCAAACTGGGCAGAGCCAAAACTAGACATATATGTAGTTCTATTATTTTATCGGACACTCATCTTCGTCATCACTTTTTTTAAAAAAAATATATATATATATCAACCGACGAAGAAAAAAGACATTAATAATTGGAAAAACTAATCTCATGAAAACCACAAAGAATTCATGGATACTCTGCCATTTAAGGTGACTCATGATTTCACTTCTTTCACCGGCTGTTCCATTTACTCTGCTAAGGAAATGGAATTTAGAAAACCAAGAGTAATAGAAAAGGAAGAATTACGGGCTTCTCATTTAATATACTCTAAAATGAATGGATATTATTTTCATGTACAAGAAATCTCCGCAAAATCTGCTTAAATCATAAACATGAATAACAGACTTGCAAAATAATAGACTAAAATCTTTCCTCCTTAAACTTACTTTGACATAGTCTTACAAAATAATACAAAAGGTAAGTCTATTTTAACAAGTAAAAAGTAATAAAAAAAATATCAATGACTAATTTATGAAAAATTTAACATGTGATAAGTTTAAAATTTAAATTTAATTTGTAAATAAATTTAAAATTTAAATTTGAACTTTAGACTTTCATTTGCTACCTATTTTTTTAGAAATAATAATTATGCATAATTTTAATATACTACTAATAAACCTTCAATATCATTGATCCAGTTCGATTTAGTGACCTATTAAAATATTGAGCCAAGTATATTTAATTAACAAATTTATTCTATTTTTACAATATATTATATTTATTAAAGCATTTTTAAATTTATTTATTCAATTATTAATTAACATAATTTTCTTATAATTAAAACTATGAGATTACATTTATATTATTTTTATATTTTTTTTCTTTTTTTAAATATACATTTTGAATAAAATTTCAAAAATGATCAAAGGATAACAAAAAATACAAATAATAAGTTTTCTATTTATATATCAACGTTGTTTTTTTAAATTTTATTATTATCTACTTAAAAATTAAATATAAAATTTTAAGTATATGAATAATATTGAAAATCATATGTCTATTAATATTTTTTTTTTTAAATTGATTAATAACAAATGTAAATTATAATTTGCAATGAAGGTGCGAAATATAATTGGTTTAATTAACAAAAATTGTATGTATAGATTTTTCAAGATTAATAATGTGTATTTTATTAAATAGTTCATAGTATTTGTAAGTGTATAATATATCTTAATAAATATATTTATTTGCTTCTTTTTTCACATTTTGGAATTTATTAATTATCATACCAACAAGTTTTCAAAAAATTAATAAATGTAATGTTATAATTAATTTTTGTATTATATGTGTGTTATAAGTACTTAAAATAATATACAAATATAAATAAAAAATATATAATAATAAATAATATATATTTAAATCGTGCGTCGCACTGGTGAAAATACTAGTTTATACTAATCGCACGAGCTGATCAATTCATTTTAGTTACCTACCACAATGAAATAAATTAATATCTTTCTAAAAGAACACAACTTCGGGTATAAAAATACAAAATAATCTCTCTGTCCCAGGACTACTTTCATAGTAGTCATGGGCACGCGAATAAAAAAAAAGGTAAATATATGAAATATAAAGTTAAATAATAAAACAGAAAAATGTGTACTTTGTTGAATTTTATGAGTATAAAAGGTTTTTTTTTTTTAAATGTGTAAAAGTAGAATTGAGACGTACAAATAAGAGAAAAATGTAAAAATAGTTTTGGGACGAAGGTGTTGATGGGCGAGCCACTCGAGGTAATTCGAAGAATCAAGAGGTCGCCCCTGTAGTGATAGAGCTCGCCTAGGGCTCACCCCATACCATCATGGAGGTCTCGCCATAGTTCATCATCACGCAACACTCACAGACCACGCAAGGCAGTAGAGCTCGCCTAAGAGATCGCCCGACTCGTCTAAGAGCTCGCCCTTAATCTATAGGACCCCGATGGCGCACTCTTTTTCCCTCCGACCGGTTTATCCACAAGGGTGGTTTACGGCGAGGTTTTTAATGAGGCCCATCTAGTCTAAGGCATAGTAGTAGGACGAGGCACAACATAGGTAGCAGTGTAAGGGACCAGGACGAGGGTTATGGACCCTCGTCAACACCGGAAGCCATATAGGCTCGTAGGGTGCCGTCTCACACTCGCACACCTATAAATAAGACCTCTCTTGTACTATTCAGAGAATTCTCACAATTCTCTCATAATCAATACTACTACTCTTGCAATATTTCTCTCTCTAAACTCTCTACTCCCTCCTCATATTTTACATCCAAGAACACAAATCCTTGGATTATTGTTTAGTAGAATTACATGTTATATTAGCCACATAAACAAACGCCGTTAATAAATTCTATCAACAGAAGGGTAACTGTTTTTTCAAAAAACATCTTTTCAAAAAACATCACTATCGAACAAATCATAAATGAATCCTAATTACTATAAATCTTGTCAGAGCCCATTTCATGAATGAGTAAAAAATGTGATAAATTTCACTAGAACTAACTTTACGTTGATCTACTCACATATTCATTAATGTATTTAATTACATATTGAGTTTTGAGAAACCACGTTAACATTTATATCAAATAAAATTAATGTTAAATTATCATTTAATATTTTTATTTAAATGGGGTCAAAAAAATCAACATTAATTTCAACATATAAATGAATAACTTGTTGTCATACATAAAAATATTCACTTTATTCTATATACAAAATTTTAAATGAAATTGTATTATATTATATATATAAGACGTGATTTTTTAAATTTTATATATGATTTTTATATTCTTCAAATATAAATTTATTTTACCCACTCTTTATAACATTTTATTATGTTAAAGTCTTTGCTGATTCAACTAATTACTAGGGTAGCAACTTGACCTCATTTCCCACACAAGGGATGTTTATAGATCATAAAAAACAGAGTACGTATGTAAATGTGAAAGTGTGCGTATGAATTTGTGTGATGATATCTTTTTTTCAAAAAATAAAAAATTAAACTTTATCGCGCGTGGATAAATTCCCTTTAATTCTTAGACAGGTATATATAGTGGGCTAACAAATTTAGGGAAAAGAGTGATTTATTTAAAAATAATTTATGATAATTTTTTAAATACAATAATTTTAGGGAGCGTTTCGTATAAAATTCCTCAATGGTAATGGAAGTGTGGATATATATATAGTAATTATAGTAGGTAATGAGACCAAAACATTGATTTTCCTCCTAAATAAGGTAATCATTACCCCCATTTGATTACCCTCATTTCATCCTATAATCCTACTCCTCAATCAATCCCCTCTACAACAATCAACAATTTTCTTTTTTGTATATTTATTCTAAAATTGGAGCACAACATTAATGATATAACCACCATGAATATAAATTTTTATTGAACATATGTAAGGGTAAAGAAGGAAAATAAAATTCCATTCTCATTACCATTAAGAAATTTGAAACAAGCGCCCCCTTAGTGTCTATATATATATATCTATATATATATATATATATAATCAAGTTGTATTGAGGAGGGGTAGTACATGCAATTAATTAATTGTATTGAAAATAAGCAATAGCAGTTGATTATCCAGTTGAAGTGGGGCTTAAGATCGATGAGAGATATCATCAAGCAGCCACAGTTGTTATCTACCCATGGGTCGGACAAGTGTGACATGTTTTTGTACATCTTTATTTTCAAATTAAAAAAAAAAAATCTTTATGCCCCTTTCCATGGAAATACAAATTTAATTCCAAACAAATAAAATCAGGACGCGGTGAGTGTATTATTAGAGACACGAGTTGAAAATCTAGTGGCTAACTCTATTAACAAACCAAACGTCAATTTAATTAAATATATATTTTTCTCAAATGTATAATTATTTTCCTTTAAATTAAAATTACTTCTTACATGTTTTTTTCTCCATTAAGATATCACATGAGATTGTGGTGCTGGTTTTATAGTATTATTGAGTTATATTTAGTTGCCTTGCCATTATCAATATTATTCAATAAAAAAATTAATACTTATAATTAACATTTTTAATAAAATAATAAATATTATTCAAAAATACTTTTAAATTATTTGGTGGAATTGATGTATAAAAATATTTGCATGAAGGTACATGATCTGGTGTTGAATCTGTCACTCACACAACAGATTGATATTTACGGCTGTGATAATGATGAAAAAACATGTCCCATATATATATTTAGGAAATTATTTAATTTAATATATTAGGCATTTAAGGTATTTTTGAAATTGAAAAAAGAAAAAGAATGCAATTTAAAATTTAAGGTGGTAAAGAGAAAAACACATTGAATTGTAAGGCTTTTATCTCATTAAAAAAGTTCAACCTTGTGAAAAAGTTAAGAATTAACTCATTTATTTAATTTATCTAATACTAATCATCATGGGCTGAATTATCAACATTCTCATTTTACGAGAAGATTAATGAATGAACAATTTAATATAAGTAGAGTTATTTTTAATGAGAATAAAACACCTCTTGTACCATGAAAGTATTATGTCTTATCTAAAAGCATGAAATTATTAAAAAAAATCAAAATATTTATTTATTTATTTATTTTTCTTAACAATGATGGATCAAGCTTATAGTTATAGCAAAAGCTAAACCTTTTTTTAGTAGGTTGTATATATTACATGAAACTTGTTGCAAAAAAATTGGAAGGGTGTGCGCATCAATAGTGTACTTAAAGATGGTTTTGAGTTAGTGAAAGTTATTATTTTGCCTGCTAAAATGTCACTGATAATTAATTAAGATCGTGACCACATCTACAAGTGTAAGAATTAAACAGTATAGTAGAGTTTTCATAAGAAGCCGCCAAAGGGGGGTTGAGTTTAATTAAATTCGTGCCCAATTTGTTAAGTGCTGGTCCAACACATATGTAATGTTTGAGTAGTTTTTATGTGTATTTGGATGAATATTATACATTTAAGTATGATTGTCGTTTTCATCACTTTTATAACATGAAATAGAAAATTGAGATACTCATAATAACAAGTCAGTAATACTCAATAATAACTCATAAATATTCTAAAAATAAATTATTAATACTTTAAAAATAACTACTCCCTCCGTCCCGAAATTACTTTCATAGTAGTTTCGGGCACACGAATTAAGAAAAAGTAAGTATGTGAGTATAAAGTTAAATAATAAAATAAGAAAAAGTGTATTTTATTGACTTTTGTGATGTAAAAAGTTTCCTTTTTAGGTGTGTGAAAGAAGAGTTGGGACGTTCAAATAAGAAAAATGTGAAAGTAGTTTTGGGACGGAGCGAGTAATTAATATCTTAAAAACAGTTAGTGCAAACACCCCAAGAATAAATTAGTAATACTCAAAAAATAATTAACTTATACCCCAAAAATAAGTCAGTAATACCCCCCAAAGAACCAGTTCAAGTAATACTAATATAATAAGTCATTAATACTCTAAGAATATTTCACTAATACCCGAAGAATAAGTCAATAATATCCCAAGAATAAATTAATAATACTCGAAGAACAAGTATAAGTAATACCCCAAGAACAAGTCTAAGTAATACCCAAAGAATAAGTAAGAAATACCTGAAGAACAAGTCAGTAATACTCCAATAACAAGTTTAATAATACTCCAAGAACAAATCTAAGTAATACCCAGAAAATAAGCCAGTAGCATCCGAAGAACAAGTCAGTAATACTCCCAACTACCAGGCTAAGTAATACCCAAAATATAAGTCAGTAATACTTCAATTGTCAAAAAACTACAATGTAGCGTGTAATTGTGTATTTTCAAATTTTTAAAATTTTCGCCCATTTTCGACCCCAATTGTATTTTATCTAACAGAGTCAGTCAAAATTAAATCAAAATTAAGCTCAAAATCTCAGTACATATATTATGCACTTTGGTGCATATAACTATTTGTGATATACTATAAATTATGCCCAAGTTGATTCGTAGTACTATGTGTCTGTTTTGAAACACTAAAATGAGCTCTTAAAAGTATTTTTTTTGAAGTTATCTTTCACAGTTTTTTAAAAAAAAAAAAAAAAAACTTCTAAAAATTGTTTTGTAGCACTTGCTGTATCATTTGATAGGAATTATACTTTTTTATATTTTTCATGTTCAATAAATTTCGTAATTTTTATTTGGAGAGACGTGCATTGAGTAGCATTAGGTTCATGCACAATTTTAAATTAAGGCAAAATTTTGTATGAAAATAGTTCATGATAAATTTATTATGGACAGTTTTAAAATATAAACATTTAACCATGTGTATCAAAAATCTCATCAGATGTATTACAATTTTAGGTCAATTATATTATATTATTATAGATTTTATTGATCTTAACTTTTGATACACTTGATGAATATTTTGATAAACTTAATCAAATATTTAATATTTTAAAACAATTTTATGATAAATTTATCATGAACTATTTTCACACAATAAATAAATGTGTCACTAAGGGTATGTTTGTTTTGGGACTCGCACGGATGGACGTAGGACTTTGCGATCACGTCTCTACACGAGTTTGGGATGTAACATCCGGATTTCACATCCCAAACTCAATCCACACATAAAAATACCTATTAAACCTATTATTACTCTTTCCAACACAACACTCATAAAATACTTATTATACATATTATTATACATATAAAATCAATCATTATCACACTTTGATTTGACATAAAGTAACATCCTACCCTACTAAAATCCCAAAACAAACACACACTTTTACTATTTATCAAGGTTTTCACATCTCAAGATTTCAAAGTCATGACTTCTCACGACCCTCGTAATCCAAAAACAAACGTATGCACTCTGACTAGATAATCACATTATAAGTCATATTTTCGAGTTGGATTACTGAACTGTGGACATAAGTATTTTAATTCGTGACATTCAATCATTAATTGTATTGGTCCATCGAAGGACTAACTCAAAAGGATAGAAATTAGACTAACTCAAAAGGATAGAAATTATATATCTTTAGGTGGTGTTTGACTTCTGGAATAAACAGAATAGAATAGAATAGAATTTCAGATTATATTGATTATAATTTTAATTTTAAAATAGTATGTGTTTTATATTTATGATTGTTTTTTTAAAATTAATTCTAATTTTTGTTTTAATTCAAGGATAAATAGGATAAAAATATAAATTTTCTAATTTTATTCTTTTTCAATTAACATTATTATAGTTATAGCTTTTAGAGAAATTTGAAGGTTATATTTATCAATTTCAGCTTGAAGTTGAGGGTAAATTAGTAAATTTAAATTTTGGTCTAAATAATTCGATGTGCATAGATGAGATTAAATAATCATTTTCTTGTAGAATTATATTGAAGTCAGATATCGGAACAGAATTTAATCATTAAATCAAATCCTATAAATCAAACATAATTTTACTTGGGATTAAGAGTTTATTCCACTCTAATTTTAGAAACAAAACATACCCTTAGGAGACGTTTGATTTCTTAGATATGATAGAATTTCAATGGATTGTATTGATTGCAATTCTAATTCTAAAATAATATGTGTTTGGTATTTATGGTTGTTTTTTTTAAATTAATCCGATGTAATAGTTGGGATCAATTTATCCATTTTTTGTAGAATTAGGTTGAATTTTAATATCGGACCAAAATTTAATCCTGAGCTCAAATTCTAAAATCCAAATACAATATTATTTAGAATTAAAAACTTAATCCACCACAATTCATAAAATAAAACACCCTTAATAGATTGATGGATATTTGTCAAGTCTTCAACCTCCAACCACTTCGATATAGGTTGTGTGCATTAGCGTAAATTGACAAATTGATTACGATAGTTGCGTTGCGTCCCAACATGTTTTGGTATAATAATTCTGTGTTGGTAGGATTGACTATTTAGTCCATTAAATAATAACACACCCTGAGAGATTAATTATTTGTATGCAAAATTCATGGATTTCAAATCCATCCATTCAAACATCGCTTTAGAGAATATATTGAATTTCCAAAACATAGTTATGTCGTGTATATTTTATTAGTTAATAGTCCATATTGGTTTTTTTTTTTTTTGGCTGATCGAGTGTCAACGGTATGAATCACCGTACTGCTAGAACTTCTCGTTTTCATAAGAGTTCTAATTGTTGTAGAAATGTTTGAGTTTAAAAAAAATGAAGAGAATATTTTTTCTCTCGTGTTTTTGCGTTTTCAAATATATTGAATATATGCGTGCATCTGCATATTAGTCTAGTTTATTATTTATATTTTTTGTGAAATTTTTGAATAATCTATTCTTCTGAAATAGATTGTTCTACCCCAAATCAGATTCCAGCTGCCATAAATGAATTGTGTAAAACACTTGAGGAACATTCCATTTATAGCGGCCCAATTCTTCTCACATTCACATGAAATGTCAGGGATTTCCTCCGGAATGGTACTTTGTGTAACTTTTCATTAATAATTTGTGTAACTTTTCAATAATAAATGGTGTAACTTTTAAAAAATACATTTGAGTTGCACGGTACAACTAGTGCACAAGAGACTTATTCATATTAAATTTATGAATTGTCTCACTAAAAAATATGAGTTATTTTTGCTTAAATGATATGAGTTATTTTCACCAAATATTATACATTAATCTACTTAAATATACTAAATGAATTTTATTATAAATAAATTTTGCACGGCACACGTTTTGGATAGCATTACTGTTCAAATTTTAACGTGGTTTTATGCATATAGTACTCCCTCCGTTCATGAATTTTTTTCTCATTTTATTGTGGACACGGAATTTAATAAAAAATAGTATTATATTGAAATGATAAATAAAGTAAGGGAAAAATAAGAGTATTGTGGAGTCCAAAATTTTATTATGAATGTGAATTATTTTCAAATAAAAAAATGATAAAATATTTTATGGACAAACAAAAAATGAAAATAATTTGGTGGATTGGGGTGCAGTTAACTCTAATTTGAAGTACGTAAATAATAATCTCCAACAAAATCTAATACTTCCGGTTGGAAAAGGCTGCACATTGAAATTTATATCTATAAATTAGAATCTTCAATCATTTGCTAGTGACAATGTGTAGAAATTAGCAGTAAATTCAGTCAACGAGCTGAGCTGAGCTGAGCTGAGACAAAAGAAGTCAATAGCCATGTCCTGTTGATTAATGAGTTTTACTATAAATAGTACGAATATATTAAAATAAAATAATAATACAAAACAGAGAGGTTTGACTTTGACAGCCAAAACTGGTAGCAAATGGATTTAAAGTAAATAACATTGGCTGATAAAGAAAACATTGGTATTTTGTAAATAAGTATCCATAATTGGGCTTATGAGCCTAAATAGAATTTGGGCTGTTGGCCCAAATTTAATAACTGTAGTAAAGGCTTTGCGTTGCGCCCAACCAATCCTTGCTACAAGGCTTTGTTCACCTTCACCTAACCTTTTGTTTTTGGGCCCAGGTTCCCTGAACCCACATATTAGCATTGAGTGCCTACATTATATGATGAGTACATACACCCACTAATTATCCTTTTACCCTTCCTTAAAAATTCTAAAAAAATTCTTTTCTTATTTATTTGGAAACGCTCACACTTCACACCATCTCTTCCCTCCTCCTTTCTCTCTTCTTCTTCTTTTTCTGGATAATAAATATTAGTTGTTAATAGTTAAAAGTTAGTTCATCAAGTCCTCAATACTTCAAACTATCTCCAAGCCACCTTATATCTCCCTTAATTCGTTTATGAGCCCAGTGACCAGGTAAGCTAACCTACCTGGTTTCTCCACTTCTTCTTTCTGTATCTTTTCTCCTCTTCCCCAATTTCTTTTTTCCTCTCCCTATTTGTTGTCGTCTTCCTCTCTCTAGCCTCCACCACCTGATGCCTTTCCCAACAATATTGTACCTCTCCCCAGCACTTCTCTAAACTGTGTCCAGTGTCCACTCATTCTCGTGGTTGCCCTTTTCTTTCTTCTGTCATTGTTATAGCTCCATTCTCTATTTTTTCTGCAAAATCGTTATGATATATGATGTGAAAAAAATCTAATATTTTTGGGCGATTTTGTTAATGATTTTGAGTGTCGTTTCAAGTCCCTCTTGAATATGGTGGAAAATGTTTTTTTCCATGGTATTTCTCATTCAAAAAATATTTTTTAATATAAATTTTGGTTATTTTTATATATATAATATATGATATGAAAAAAAAATATAAAAAAGTAATTTTACACGTGTACACCAGCGTGATCACATTTCACGCGCTCCAGCGAGACACACCATCAGTTGCTGGCCGGAAAAAAAAGTGTATCGAATTCAAACTCTTTAAAAGGTTGTGATATTTTATAATAATTGTGAACTCATGATTAAATTGAAAGTTGAGTAAAATGTGGTGTATTTATATAAAATTATCCAAAAAAGTATTTCACACGTGTACGCTAGCGTGACAACATTTCACGTGCTGCGGCAAGACACGTCATCGGTTGCTGGCCGGAAAAGAAAATATGTATCAAATTGAAACTTTTTAAAATGTTGGAATTTTTTATAATAATCGTGAAGTTCATGATTAAATTAAAAATTGAATAAAAAATTGTGTATTTATATAGAATAAACCTTTTTATTATAAGAGGGGGAAGTATACAATTTTTAAAATATTTATAATGTGTGTGTTTTCAATTTAAAGAGAAAAATGAGGTTTTTTTTAATTTACTCGGTCATTAACACCTGCTCATCATTCATTGGTCTTCTCATCCATTCCGTAACCTACCTGTCACTTAATAGTTTCCACCGCCCTCCACAATATAAACGGCGACTGATTTTAAAGCTACCGTTTCCGGTTTGTGATTCTGATATTCTTCTCTTCCCTTTTTCCTCACTCTGAAATTTTACATATAGGCGCCGTCGGCGGCGGACGGAGGTTGGTGGCATCGTTTTACAGCGAGGGAGCGCCACATCATAAAGCAAAAGGGGTGCTTAAGATGAAGATTTTCGTGAAGACTCTGAAAGGATCGCACTTCGAGATCCAAGTGAATCCTGAGGACAGCGTATGAACTCCGTCCCGTTATTTCGCTCCGTCGCCCTGTTTATATTAGAATTGCTATTTATTAGTTTGACTTCTGCCTCGTTTGTTTGAATTGCTCTGTGTAATTGAACTGTAATTAGGGTTGAACTGTAATTAGGGTTCTTTTCGTTTTTTTCTGTTGGGCTGTAGATTGGATATGATTTCTTATAGATTGTTGGCAATTGGATTTATTTTGATGCCTCAGAGATTAAGTTTTTTCCTTTTGACCATGTACTCGCATGTTTTGGTGAAATTGTTTGTTTTTCTGTTGTTTTCGACTATGTTGTAATGTTTGCCTAGAAAATACGGAATAATAATATCTCAATAGGTGAAGTTGTTTTACCTTATACTGTTAGCAAATAAAATTTCAGTCATATATTCATCATCTGTAGTATCAGCAGAATGTGTCTTATTAGGCTATTATACGGTGATAATATTTTCATTCAAAGTATTATAGATTGCTTCGATGTTATGCTGGTTCATCTGGTGTGAAATGCATGAGTTGCAAGTGACGCATAACACTTCCAGTTTGGCTTGCAGTGACTCACTTTGATTGAGTGAAATGCTTTTGCTCTTGAATTTTTTCTTTTTGTTTTCATGATGATCATATGACTTGCTTCAAATTAAATATAACTACTAAAAATATTTTGACCCTTCTGTTAAGTAAATGATTGCATTTAGCTCGCCAATTTAGCTTCTGCCCATGGGTTTTTAATGAACTTTTGACTACTATTACTTTCCATTGTTTTCTAGTTTTTAGTTTGACAATTTCTTTAATCTTTTATTTTTATCGGTTATTAGGTGGCAGATGTGAAGAAAAATATTGAAGCGGTCCAGGGTTCTGATATCTACCCGGCTGGTCAGCAGATGCTTATCCATCAAGGAAAAGTTCTTAAAGATGAGACAACACTAGAGCAAAACAAAGTTGCAGATGAAAGTTTTGTTGTGATTATGCTGGCCAAGGTAATTTGTTACTTGTTCTCTGGAGAAGCTGCTTCTCCAACTGTATTACCACTCTCTAATTTGATCGGACTTTATTAAATACACTATTATAATATAAGTAAAATAAAATGGGTGATGAAATCCTGGGTAATAGTTTTATCTTCAGATGCTGAGTTGCATTTTTTTATTTTTTTGGGTATGGCTATATTCTTGTATGGTGTGCTGATGCAGTCTTATGTCACGTGTACTTGGTTACACGACAAAAAGATTGAACGTATTTTTATTGCTAACCTACATCTGCATTTTGTAATTTTTTTTAGAACAAGGCTTCATCGAGTGGATCTGCTGCACCATCAAGTAAAGTAAGCTCATGCACCTAATGCTTGATCTGAAATATCCTGTAATTAATGTTGGTACAGATTCAGTTTTGGAACAAATTTGGAAGATAATAAATTCTGAATCGGGCATGGCTCAACCAATAAAAATTGATGCAACTGCTGAAATCAAAATCAGCTATTTACAAATAAGAAAATGATGTATTTGAAGTTAACCATTTACATAATTACATAGATGTTGTGCATCATAATGTCTGTCTAAGTTATGCATTCTAAGGTTAGAACTGCTCAAACATCAAACTGATCTGCATTTTAAGCTCTCATATCATGATTCTTGAATTTAGGATCTTAATTTATGTTATCTTCAATTGTCTGTAGCATTTTCTTAAATAAGTTTGGTTTACGCTGAAAATTTCCATGCTTAAACCTTTGGACTTCTAGGATTTAAGCTTGCCATTCATCATGATGTTCGTCTGTCCCATGCTGACTGCTATAACACAATACTATATTTATTAGTCCACAGCGTCCCCAACCTAGAGTAGTTGGATGGGGAAGTAAAATTAATCATTATTCATGCATAGGCATCTCTGGTACTAAATGAGCCACTTCATAAAGGTTTCATTGCTCCGGCACTAAATATGATTAGTCTGGCCGGGGCTCATGTTATTATTCAATGAAATGTTTTGTTTGGTTGTATTAAAATATAAAATCAAATATCTCCCTGGAGGGTTTCCTAGAGTAGAGTTCCATTATCGTTTCTTTGTGAAAGCTCTTCGCTTATGGATATAGTACTAGTAAATGTTCTTTCTCAAAGCAGTAATGTGCTCCAGGACTGCTTCAATTTATGCATGATTTGTAAAAAGTGTAAATCTTCAATACATAATCGTGTAATGTGTTTGAAAATCTGAGTTCTGACATCTGTTTGCAATTTTAATTCTGAAATTTCAAGTATTATGCACAAGATTATCACCTTAGAATGTATATTATTAACCAATTAATGATGACATCTCTTGGTTGTCTGTGTGATTACTTCTATAGTCCCAGCCTGTGAGTAATACATCCCTGCCAACGCAACCCGTAACAGCACCTCCTTCACCTGTACCAACTGTTGCTCCGTGAGTTCATAACACTAATCTCGGTTTAAGTTATTCTTTGCTCTGTGTCTTACCTAAAGCTTTTATTTTCTTGCATTTGCAGCGTCCAATCTGCTCCTGAATCTATCCCTACTCCAGCTGCTGCTCTTGCTCCTGCTTCGTTAGTACCCTCAATCTCTCTACTGAGTTTGATGTTGATTTGATATTTACTTCCCGTCACTTTTCTTTCTTCTTACATAGTCCTTTCATTTGTGTGCTTCAGTTTGGACGACTCAACAGATGTGTATGGTCTGGCGGCCTCAAACCTTGTTGCTGGAAGTACCTTGGAGACCACTGTTCAACAGATCCTTGATATGGGTGGAGGAAGCTGGGATAGAGATACAGTAGTTCGTGCACTAAGAGCTGCATATAATAATCCAGAGAGAGCTGTTGAATACCTATATTCTGTAAGTCTCTTTCCAGAACCTCTGATGTTTCCCCTAAATTTCGTAATTTTTTAACAATTGTTATGCTTTTCTTTCGTTAACATGTAAGAATATGATTGCTCCCTTTAGATGTGTCTACATTGGTTGTATCTTATTATAACATTCTTGAATAATTTAAATTCAGGGTATTCCTGAGCAAGCAGATGTTCCTCCTGTGGCTCAACCTCCTGCAGGCGGGCAGCCTGTGAACCCTTTAGCCCAGGCTACTCAGCCAGCTGCACCTGCTGGTGGTCCAAATGCTAATCCTTTAGATCTTTTCCCTCAAGTGAGTGTTTTAACTTTTAAGAAATCAACTACACAATCGTTCAACAGATATCAACTATATAAAAAGAACAAAATATTACTTTTAGAAAAATTGAACATATTTTGATGTTTATGATTCCTTGGAGCCAGGATCTCCCAAACATGGGTTCAAATGCAAGTGCGGGCAATTTGGATTTTCTTCGCAATAGCCAACAGGTATGTAACTGATTTTCATTTAGGATCGGAAGTTATGATTAGAGATCTCACATCTTTCCTTGTATTTTTACTGTCTAAAATGCGTGTGAGAACATATAATGTGTGTGAAAATGCCAATGTGGTTATCACATAAGTAATGAATACATAAAATCTATGTTGCTCGGACTCGGCAAAAATGGTGCCGTACCGGGATCTGCCGGATACGACACGGATAAGGGTGTGGGATACGCACTAGATTCTCCAAGTCCGTACAGCCGTAGAGTCCGACACTCACATCATAAAATCATGCTCATAAAATACATTGGCATTTTCACACACATCATAAAATATGATCCGTACAGCCGTTTGTACATGGTAATAGAAGGCTTAGTGTCATGAGCATGAGTTCCAAGAGTATCAAATGGCTACAACCCTGAAGACCACAGTTGGGCTTGAGCCAATATCTTTTATTTGTTCTTTTTAAAATATCAAGCCATTTCATTAGTTAATTTTTATTGGGCTTTAGTATTTTATGTCATAAGCTCTTTACCTTCTTAAATTGGGCAAAATGAAGAGTGATTGAACAAGTCTCCCGTCTCTCTCTCAACGTTCTCTCTGATATTCTCCCTCAATATCTATCTCTTCTATAGCACAGTAGTACACTTATCTACATATTTTCCCGAAAATTTTACAAAAATATGATTCATAATTTTAGTAGTGATGACTTCACTGGAATTGGTATCAGAGCTTTGGCCTCAGCCTCTTCCACTTAGCTTGTCGTTTTCTTATTGCATAAAATTGTTATTTTTCTGAACTCTACAGTTTCAAGCACTAAGAGCCATGGTGCAAGCCAATCCTCAAATCTTGCAGGTAATATTTCAGTTGTCAATTTAAATGGCTTATGGTGTTGGCATTGATCATATTTTTCTTTAATATTATAATTTTCGTATGTGCAGCCTATGCTTCAAGAACTTGGAAAGCAGAATCCACAACTAGTAAGATTGATTCAAGATCATCAGGCTGATTTCCTACGCTTGATAAATGAACCTGTTGAAGAGGAGGGGTGAGAAGCTGAACATTATAATTAGCAGATGCAATGATGTTTGATTTAAATTGGAAGTTTGTATTCAAGTATTTCAGATATTTTTAATCAACTCCAATAAGCATAGATTCCAAATTCATCATGAGTATTGGTAACTGTAATTGATTAGAAAGAGGCTTTGGGATCCATTAGGGTGGATATGATCCAAACAACGGTGAGAGACTTGTTTGTGATCCCCCAGTCCAAATGCAACTTTTTTTTTGTGTGTGCGTGTGTGTGTGTGTGTCTAGATCTTTCAAGTCTACTAGAAAAAACCATTTTTTTTCAGGAACATACTGGGGCAACTCGGCGAAGCAATGCCACAGGCTGTGACTGTCACTCCTGAAGAGCGTGAAGCAATAGAACGCGTAAGATTTTTTTAGTTATTTATCATTATCTTTGTGCAATATTACTTTTAGTTCATCGTATCTTTTTTGGTTTACGGTAGTATCTATTCATTTTCTACCTTCTAATAGTGTTTACTATTGTTCCATATCTGCTGTGAACTAATTCATAATGGGTGTTTTGGCGTGCTGATTTTTGGCCTAATTGTATGTTGCTATAATGTTACTCGCAGCTTGAAGCAATGGGTTTCGATCGGGCTTTGGTTTTGGAAGTGTTCTTTGCATGCAACAAGAACGAAGAGCTGGCTGCTAACTATTTATTAGATCATATGCATGAGTTCGACTGAAGCCATCTTGATCGAGTTGGTTTCCTTAATCACTTCAATTTTTATTTTGTTCAACAAACTTTTCCCTGCCGCGTGGATTATCCTTTTAATTATCGTTCACAGTGGCTTGTCTGAACAGTATCATTTGGATACACAAGGTAGATTGTTCTCTAAATTAGTCTGTCTTAAAGTTGCATTTTTTTTTAAAAAAATTCCTGCACTTGTCTCAGTTTAGGCATTTGGTGTACGATTATGGGGCTTCTTGAAATTAATTTCACCTATTTCACTATTGGGTTTCTCAGGAAATGTCGGGAACTTGCTGCACAATGAATCGATGTCATGGCACTTAATGAATCGTAGGTATATTGCACTGTCCAGATTTAGTGAAATTGAGAAAAATTACAGAACCCCAAGTGGGCAGTTGCACGCATAACCTTCTGTATAAATTAGTAACATCTTTCTTCTTTATAGTGTTGGACCAATAAGTTGCTTAACTCTTGATTTTTTTTAAAATCTATTAGGGTACATTTGTTTTGGGGTTTAAGGGGTCGTAGCAAGTCATGACTTTGAAATCTTGGGATGTGAAAACCTTGATGAATAGTAAAAGTGTGTGTTTATTTTGGGATTTTAGTAGGGTAGGATGTTACTTTATGTCAAATCAAAGTTTGATAATGATTAATTTTATAGGTATAATAGGTATTTTATGAGTGTTGTGTTGGAAAGAGTAATAATAGATTTAATAGGTATTTTTAGGTGTGGATTGAGTTTTACATCCCAAACTCGTGTAGAGCTTGATCGCAAAGTCCTATGTTCATCCGTGCTAGTCTCAGAACAAATATACGTTTATAATTTTACGTAAAGTTGGCTTATAAAAATGACAATATAATCAATAAAATAAAATTGAATGAAGAGTTAAACTTGAAACAAGGTATAATTGATACTTTCCCAAAGTTTAGAAGTGAGAGCTTTTCACTTTAGATAGGAATAGGATGCGAAATGATTGCGAGCTAAAGCTTATTACGAGAACAGGCGGTCTGGTCACCTTAGGTCCTTAAGGCTGCTTTAATGTCACGTAACTTGTAATACTTCGTTTTCTATTCCTTCTTTTTATCAAACATATGCATCTTTATTTGTA
>JAPKLY010000210.1:531556-597980 GCA_026898435.1 Prunella vulgaris | reverse complement strand
TTGATGGGCGAGCCACTCGAGGTAATTCGAAGAATCAAGAGGTCGCCTCTGTAGTGCTGGAGCTCGCCCAGGGCTCACCCCATACCATCATGGAGGTCTCGCCTGAGTTCATCATCACGCAACACTCACAGACCACGCAAGGCAAAAGAGCTCGCCCCAGAGATCGCCCGACTCGTCTAAGAGCTCGCCCATGAGCTCGCCCTTAGTCTATAGGATCCCGGTGGTGCGCTCTTTTTCCCTCCGTCCGGTTTATCCACAAGGGTGGTTTACGGCGAGGTTTTTAATGAGGCTCATCTAGTCTAAGGCATGGTGGTAGGACGAGGCATGAGATAGGAAGCGGTGTGGGGAGACTAAGGCGAGGGTAAGGAACCCTCGCCAACACCGGAGGCCATCTAGGCTCGTAAGGTGCCGTCTCACACTCACACACCTATAAATAAGACCTCTCTTGTACTATTCAGACAATTCCGGACACACTCTCATAATCAATACTACTACCCTTGCAATATTTCTCTCTCTAGACTCCCTACTCTCCCCTCATATTTTACATTCAAGAACACAAATTCTTGGATCATTGTTTGGTAGAATTACATGTTATAATTAGCCACATAAACAAACATCGATTAACAAATTCTATCAACAATTTGGCGCTAGAAGGAGGGTGCGCGATTCGAACCTGAAAATTGAGAAACCTTCAAGAACAAAAATTAGGGTTTGTTGAAGATTTGAAGGTGTTCTTGACAAAACTCAAGAACACTTGAAGATACACACACATCTTCATCCCCTGAACGAAGAACCCAGATCTCCGGACAGAAACCCGAATTATCGGATTTCGCAAAATCTGCCCGGAACAAGTTTTCAAACGCAGGCGTGCACACGAATAAACCAAATTTCGGACAATTCGTCACACGCGAGGCTAGACAAAAACTTGCACAGCTCCGCTTAAGCTGGACGACCATCACACCGGCGACCTCCATCACCCCGGCGACCTCCCTCCACTTTGACGCCCTTCAACAAGTTACCCCCTCCGAAACCCAAAAATGGCCAACACTCGAGCCGCCAAGGGACAGACCTCCGCAGCTGCGGGAAGGTCTAGAGGGGGATATCAAAACCAGGTCGAGGTGGAGACCTCACACCAGGTGGTGGAGACATCACAACCGCCTCCCCAGAAGAGCACCGCAGCTCCGTGACCTCAGCGAACTGCGGCGACCCAGGAAGACTTAGCCCCCGCACTGAGGGACCTGGTCAGCAATCCTGACGAGCTCCAACGCACCATCGCGACCCTACAAAGGTTGCAGCAGCGACAGCAGGACGAGCTCGCCCTAGTACCTAGGAGAGCTCCAGCCGCCGAAACTAGGGAGCAGACCAGGCCCACCCATGGCACCCAAACCAGGGGAGACTACAGCGTACTCCCCACCGAGCAGGAGGCGAGCTCGACACAAGCTCGCCAGCGCAGGGAGAGGACCGGTAAAGCCAAAATGGGGGAGGAGGGTCCATCTCCTTACACTGGAAGGGAGCCGGCCTATACCGGGGCGTCTGGCATCCACCAATCTCAAAGGAGGGAAGTCCTCCAAGGCCGCCTGGGCCCGAGGTACGAAGAGAATGAGCGTGCGGCAGCCCCAGCTGCGTCCCAGGGGGACTCTGACCAGCAACCGCGCAGGTCAGCCCACGAAAGGCTGAGGAGGCCCGCCACCGACCGGCTAGGCCCCCACGGCGGACGCCAATTCCAGCCCGCCACTGAGAGGTCACCCCAGAGTGAGGTACCTCGGGGATGTGCGTCCGCGAGACGCACGACCTTTGAGCACCCTCCGCCGGAGGTGACCCGAGATGACGAGTTGGCCTCACTGAAAAAGGCCGTTGAAATGCTGCAAGCGCAGGTAGCAGCCAAGTCTGGCGGACCTGAAGCCACGACTCTCCCCACCTCTCCATTGGCACCTGCCATCCTCCGCGCACCGGTCCAAAAGAAAATTCAATTCCCCGTGATGTCCGCATACGAAGGTGAATCGGACCCAAAAGTCCACCTGGCCAAGTACGCGGATTTCATGATTTCGGTCGGTGCCACCGACCCCACCCAGTGCCGGAACTTCCCGCTGACCCTAGGGGACAGAGCTCACCGCTGGTTCTCTTCACTCGCCCCGGGGTCAATCTGCTCATTCGGCCAACTCTCGCTGGAGTTCTTGGCCCACTTCTCTGGGTTTGGGTCCTACCTTACCCAGAAGCACCGACTCACCAACATCCATCAAGGTGAGCACGAGACCGACCAACAGTACCTGGAAAGGTTCGATAAGATTCTGCTGGAAGGCGAGCCGGTAAGCGACGACACCAAGGTCGTCGCAGCAATGGGCGGACTCAGGAGGGGCACCGACCTCTGGAAGGAAATGCACCTCGCATGTCCCAACACTTATAGCGAATTCCGCCACAAGGCGGGGGTGTATGTGGCTATGCAGGAGGCACTACTGAAAGAAGTTGGTGCCCACGAGGAAAAGAAGCCCTACGGGAAGAAGTCTGGGGGCACCTACAAAGCCCCCCGGAACTTAAAGGCCTTTGGCGAGGGAGACGAGCTCAAAGAAAAGCTCAACCAGGTCCTCACTGTCTCCGTCGACCATGTCTTCACTGCCGTCCAAGGCAAGGCCATGCTGGAGGAGCCAAGGCGGATCCGCCAGGACCGCACGAAGCTCAACCCCAACAAATTCTGTGCCTACCATCAGGCCATCGGCCACTTCACCAGCGAGTGCCGAGATCTCCTCAAGCAACTCTAGAAATTTTACGAGGAGGGGAAATTGGCCGAGTTCGTGAAGAAGGCCCCAGCTAAGAGACCGAGGTTCGAGAGGAGGGCTACCTCCGATGACGAGGAGGAGGAGGCGGACCAACCTGGTCCCCATCACAGACGGAGGGCACCTCCCCAACCTCAGCAAAATATGGAGCCGACTCAGGAACTCTTAGTTCTTGAGAAGGAGATCGGAGCTGCAGGAGGTCTCCGGGACGGGGGATTCTCCATATCCAAGAGAAAGAGGAAGGCCGAGATCCGGGCCATAAATCAAGTCCAGGAAGGCAGCTCCGGCCCCAGGTCCGCCTCACAGCTCGCTGACGAGCTGACATTTTCTTCAGTGGACCTGGAGGGGGTACTGATGCCCCACAACGACTCGTTGGTGATAACCGCCGACATCATGAACGTCCGAGTTCACAGGCTACTTGTGGACACCGGCGCATTCACCAACATTCTCTTCAAATCCACCTTGGATGCCTTGGGTGATTTTGAGTCGTACCTAGAACCTAGCAATGCTAGGATAGTGGGGTTCGGAGAAGTTGTAACCGTCCCCCTAGGTAGTATTAGGTTGAGCGTCCAACTTGTATCGGCTGAGGACCCCACAAGGAGACTGACTAGGCTCATAGATTTCCTAGTTGTCGACCAGCAGTCCTCCTACAATGGGTTCCTTGGCCGCCCTTTTGTTAATGAATTCAAAGCGGCGTGTTCGACCTACTACTACTGTTTAAAATTTCCAACTCCGAAGGGTGCCGGAACTATAAAAGGTGACCAGAAAAAGGCCCGAGAGTGTTTACTCCAAATTAAAGATGACCGGGTCAAGAAGTCCGTTACGCAAGTCCACATCCTCGAAGAGGACGTACAAATCAATCAAAGCATTGGACCTGTGCAGGACACACAACCGACACCAATGGAGGACGTGGAGGAAACCCAACTGTTGAGACCTGCGCAGGGATCGGTAGCCGCGCAGGGACAGCAGCCTACTCCCATGGAGGTAGTTGATGAGGCCCCAGGTGAAGGACCTGCGGGAGGTCAAGAACCAACGCTCATGGACGTTGACCCAATCCCTCAAGTCACCATGCCATCCCAAGCTGACAGACCACCGGAGGTGTTCACAGCCGATGAGCTCGCCCAAGCTGAAAGCCAACCTGAAGACCTCGAACTGCGCATAGGCCACGAGCCTACGCAGATGTCACATGGGGAGTGGGACGAGCTCATCAACGACCCGAGGTGGAAATGTCAGAAGAGAAAAGCAACCCCCATGGAGGAGTTGACGGCACTCCCGGTGGACCCGGAAAGGGGCTTAGAACTTTTCATCGGTTCTGAGTTACCTGAACCGTACCGGTCGAGGATGGAGCTGTTCTTGATGTCCAACCTGGACATATTTGCCTGGTCCCATGAAGACATGACGGGGATCCCGTTGGAACATGCTTGCCATAGGCTTAACATAGATCCGACGAAGAGACCCGTACGCCAAAAGCGAAGAAAATATGGACCAGACAAGTACGCAGCTCTAACAGTTGAGGTGGAGAAGTTGTTAGACAACAAGTTCATCAAGGAGGCTTTGTGTCCGTAGTGGGTCGCGAACCCCGTCCTGGTGAAGAAGCACAACGGGACGTGGCGACTCTGCATTGACTTCACGGACCTGAACAAAGCATGCCCGAAGGACAACTTCCCACTACCTCACATTGACCAGCTGGTAGACAGCACTGCAGGCCATGAAATGATGACATTCATGGATGCTTTTGCAGGCTATCATCAGATAGCTCTGCACCCGGAAGACCAGGAACACATGGCGTTCTACACCAACAAGAACATGTACTGCTGGGAAAGAATGCCGTTCGGACTCATCAACGCCAGAGCTACCTACCAAAGATTGGTGAACAAGATGTTTGACCAACACATCGGCGAATCCATGGAGGTATACGTGGACGACATAGTTGTCAAGAGTTTGAGAAAGGAGGACCACTTGGACCACCTGAAACAGACCTTCGACATACTGCGCCACTACAACATGAAGTTGAACCCCAAAAAGACTAGCTTCGGCGTACACTCTGGGAAGTTCCTGGGGCACCTAGTTAGCCAACGGGGAATCGAGGTCAACCCGACACAGGTCCAATGCATAATTGAGATGGGGATACCCGACTCCATCCAAAAAATTCAAAGGCTGACAGGGTGCATGGCAGCCCTTAACAGATTCATCTCCAGGTCAGGCGACAGAAATCATCCATTTTTCGAGGCAATTAAAGCAAACACACGGAGATACAAAGAGGCGGCCGAGGCCAACAAGCTCCACCTCAAAAACCACTTCGTCTGGACAAATGAATGCCAACGAGCCTTCGAAGATATCAAAACATACCTGGCGGACACACAGATTCTGTCGAAGCCAATACCTGGAGAGAAGCTGTATCTGTACCTAGCCGCGTCGGAGGTGGCCATTAGCTCCGTCCTGGTCCGAGAGGAGGCCAAAACACACCTACCAGTGTACTATGTTAGCCAAGTCCTACACGAGGCTGAGTTGAGGTACACCCCAACAGAGAAGCTGGCCTATGCACTAGTAATGAGTGTTAGAAAATTAAGGCCCTACTTCTTTGACCACCCTGTAGAGGTACTGACGACGCTCCCACTACGTCAGATACTACAGCGCCCAGACACCGCCGGACGCCTGCTGAAATGGACACTAGAGATCAGCCAATACGGTATAACCTACGCACCCCGAACTGCGATCAAGGGACAAGCACTCGCCGACTTCATCGTCGAGCTAACTTTCCCGCAAGATCCGACGAGGGGGCGTATAGCTCCGTGGCATCTCTACGTGGATGGATCGTCAACTAGCATGGCAGCAGGCGCCGGCGTGGTCCTGGTCAGCCCCGATAGACAAGTCTTTACCTCCGCAATTCGGTTCGACTTTCGAGCAACCAACAATGAAGCGGAATATGAAGCTTTAATAGCGGGACTTAGGCTATCATTAGCTGTGGGGGCAACCAATCTTCAAGTTTTCGGAGATTCCCAGCTAATAATATCCCAAGTCCGGGGGGAATTTGAGGCAAAAGACCAGCAAATGATGACCTATCAGAAGATAGCCGCGCACCTGATTTCGATGTTTACACAAGTTTACATCAACCAGATACCGCGGCTAGAAAATACACAAGCAGACGCCCTAGCCCGGCTAGCTACCAGCAACGGCGAGGCCGAGTTCACGGAGGTTGTAATCACCACACTGAAAAACCCCTCGACGTTCAACTACAAAGTAAATCAAACCTCGAGTGGGGGGCAGGAGGATAGTGAAGATTGGTGCACCCCAATCCGAAAATACTTAACAGACGGAACAACCCCCGTAGACACCTGGGAAGCTAACCGGTTAGTAAAGCAAGCTGCCAGATATACGCTGCTGGATGGCCAACTCTATAAATGTGGATTCTCTCTACCCCTACTCAAATGCCTAACTAAGAAGCAGGGGTCCGAAGTGTTAGAAGAAATTCACGAAGGGATTTGTGGGAGTCACGCTGGGGGGCAAGCATTGGCATATAAAACGATCAGACAGGGCTACTACTGGCCCACTCTTCGCAAAGATGCCATCAGCTTAGGGGTGGAGCAAATACCGAAAATACCGGTATACCGTACTTACCATACCGAAAAATACCGAATTTATCGAAAATTTCGGTATACCGAAAATTTCAGTACGGTATGATACCATACCGATATTTTCGGTACGGTATCGGTATAGAATTTTAAAATTTTCGGTATACCGGTATATACCGAAATACCGAAATATTTTCGGTATAAACCGGTATACCGAAATATTCCGGTATACCGATTATTTTCGGTATACCGAAAATATTTCGGTATCTCGGTATACCGGTATATACCATTTTTGTAATTTAATATTAAAATTTAATATTAAAATTTATTTTATTTAATTAAAATTATACTTAAATTATTCGGTATGGACCGGTATGGCGGTATATACCGGTATGGACGGTATACCGACATAGTCGGTATTTTGGTATGGACCGGTATTTCGGTATAGATCGGTATATATCGAAATATTGGTACGGTACGGTATACGGTATGCATTTTTGGTATACCGAAATTCGGTATACCGAAAATTTCGGTACGGTATCGGTATGCAAAAATGCATATCGAAAATTTCGGTACGGTATACGGTATGGGCGGTACGGTACGGTACGGTTCGGTATGCCACCCCTACATCAGCTTCGCTCGAAGGTGCCGAAAGTGCCAATTTTTCGCACCTAACATCCACTCCCCAGCCAACCAGGTTAAGTCGGTTTTCAGCCCATGACCTTTTGCGAAATGGGGTATCGACTTGATCGGCCCATTTCCACCTGGTAGAGGCGGTGTAAAGTTCGCTGTTGTAGCAGTGGACTACTACACTAAGTGGGCTGAGGCCGAAGCTCTCACAACCATAACCCAGGAAAGGATGATCGGCTTCATTTGGAAAAACCTGATCTGCAGGTTTGGACTCCCGCAGTCGGTCATCACTGATAATGGAAGGCAGTTCGACGGACAGAAGTTGAGGGACTTTTGCAGTTCATGGAACATCAAGAAGCACTACTCAACTCCATATCACCCCCAGTCGAATGGCTAAGTCGAGGCGGTAAACAAGATCTTGAAACACATATTAAAGCTCCGCCTCGAGGAAAAGAAAGGAAGCTGGGCAGACGAACTCCCGGAGGTCCTATGGTCTTACAAAACTTCCTATAGGGCCAGTACCGGGGAGACCCCGTTTGCCCTAGCCTTCGGGACTGAAGCCGTGGTCCCGGTAGAGATCCAGAACAAGACTTGGAAGGTGGTGGGGTATGATGAAGAAAAGAATGATGAAGCCTTGGCAATAGAAAAAGATCTGATCGAAGAAACCAGAGCTTCATCAGAAATGAAAAACGCCACCTACAAGCGTAGAGCGGAAAAATATTACAACTCTCAGGTTCGAGACCGAAAGTTCAAGGTCGGCGACCTGGTGTTGAAAAAGAGATTGATGGCCCCACCAGGTGTATTCGGTTCAAATTGGGAAGGACCGTTCCGGGTCACTGCAGCCTGGTCGAACGGTACCTATGATCTAGAAGACGCAGAAGGCAAAGCTTCGTCATACACCTGGAGCTCGGCACATCTAAGAAAGTTCTACCAATAGACTAGAATTCTGTAATAGACTAGTCAGAGGTTGACATCAAAAATGTAGATGTCAACCGATGTAAATTACGTAGCTATAAAAAGTCAGAAAAATTCAGAAAATTCAGAAAAATTCCTAAGTGTTTAGACCTGTGCAGCTCTTCAACCAGACGAGCTGCGCCAGGTCGCCCACTACACCAAGCCCAGCTCGCCCATGAAAAAAAAAAAAAACCCGCGGTGCGCAAGGACCAAGGTCCCAAGCGTTGTAATTGAATAGCTCGAAGGCAAAGGCCAAAGTGCCCAAGGTCGCGAAGGTACCCTTCTTAAAGGGTTGCTAAGCACTTACTGCCACAAGTTAGAAAAATTCGCGAAAAAGACTAAAACGTCTAAGGCAAGGTTCATGAGACCCAATGGCCCAACGTGAATCAATCGAAGTGCAGTTCGCTGCCCTAAGTGGCCTAAGACGAACGATTCGTGGCCCTAAGTGGCATAAGACGAAGAATACGCACTCTAAAAGCAGAGGTACAATTCGTAGTCGTAAGTGACGAAAAATGAACGATTCGCTTCTCAAAGTAGAATAAGACGAACAATTATGTACCAGGAAAATAAACAAGAACGAGCTATTCTAAGAAATTATAACGTAAATGCGCAAAAACATAAATAAAAAGAGTTGGACAAAAAATGCTCGACTTATATTCAAAAGATACTTAAGAAATTTTCAAGTCCAAAATATACTTGAAAAAATCCTAAGTATGAGTAGCAGTGCTGGCCACAAAGGCCGACCAGCTGGCCATCTTTGAACTACAAAAAGCTCCTTCTGGGCGAGCTGCATGTGCCCGGCGAGCTATAAGCTGAAGTAAAAGGCTACAAAAATGGAGCTCCTTCTGGGCGAGCTCCACAACCCGGTGACCTATCGAAACTTGGAAAATAAAAGCTAATCTGAGAAAGCAATAGTAAAGGCCTATGGTTTGGGGTCGGCGACCTCTGGAGTAGGGGCGACCTGGCGAATTGGCATGACAAGCTCGGCATCAGGAGTAATATTCCCGGAGAATCCGCTTGTGTCGAGCTCGCTGATGTTTACCATCGCATCCCCGCAGACCTCCTGCATCTGCTCCATGGTCGGCGGGACCTCACCTCCAGTTTCCCCCTCGGCACCTTCAGTCTCTTGGGCGAGGTCGGCAGTCAAGACCTGCTTCGTCTGGATAATGTTGAATTTCAGACGAGCAGCATCGAGATTGATCCCATAGCCCGCGAGGTCTCCAATATTTAGTTCCGTGCCAGGGGGAATCGAGGACTTTTCCAGGCAATCCTCAAACTCGCCGACGAGGGCTTCCCACTCGCTGTCGTTATTAATCCGCGCCCATTGGAAGGAGCGGATAACCTCAGCAAAGCAGAGCACGAAGCCCTTGTCAGTAGCGACCATCTCGGCGAGCTCAAGTGCCTCAGGCTTGATTGCAGTTTCAGATTGGCTCTTGAGCTCGGCAACCTCCAAAGCTTTAGCGGCGACCTCTTCTCTCAGCCTCCGGCACTCCTCGGAATTCTCCCGGCTCTGATCCCGGAGGACCCCCACCTCAACCCGGGTCAGGTCGAGCTCCTTGTCCCGATCAGCAAGTGCTCGGCGAGCTTCTTCGAGCTCGGCCCTTTCTTTGTGGAGGTCGGCTTGGAGTTTTTCAGCCCTCCTTATGGCGAGCCGCTCCGCCTCTAACGAAGCCTTCGCTTTGGCCTCCATCCTGGCGAGCTCCTCGAGGGCTTTCTTCCGCTCATCGCCCACCTTTGTCAGCGCACTTTTCGTGTCGCTGCGAGCTCTGTCGGCAGCAGTAATGTCATCGGCAATGAGCTGGACCGCCGCCATCGCCGCACTGGCGTAATGTATCGCCAACTTCGCCTTGTCGGCGGGCTTCTGCTTCTCGATCATGCCGAGCTCTGAAGCGGAGAGGTACTTGGGAGCCTCTGTAAAAACTCGGCGAGCCGCCCCCTCGGGAAGGTCTCTCGACGAGCTCAAGGCTTTGGATCGCTCGGCGGTATGGAGAGAGCTGGGTCGTTGCGGGAACTCGGCAGGGGTATACCTGCACACACTTAAAACTAGTTAGCAAGAATTATAGAAACCGCTAAGGCTCCCAACTTCAAAAGAGGTCGCCCACTTACCCGAACCTATTGGGGTTGAGCCCGAGCAGGGTGTCATCCCGAATAGGGACCCCATAGGGAGGCGGCGAGGGCGCACTCTGAGGAGTTGGGGGCGCCTGAGAAGATTGGACCGCTAGAGCTCGCCCTGACCCCGCGGGGGTTGAGCCAGAGCCACCCTCAGCCCTAACCCGTTTGGCAGGGCGTGTCTCTCCCTCGCTCACCCGCGAGCTATCCCCTCGGTGGAGAGCTCGCCTCGTCTGATGGGGGGGTTGGGTACCCCGTTCAGGGTCCGAGCCTCGGCCCGCCCCCTTCTTGGTGGCGGTGACCTTCTCTTTTGGTTGGGGAGGCGCCGAGGTCTTTTGCGAGCCCGAGCCCCCGGCCTTATCAGAGGCCTTGGCGAGCTCAAACTTTTTGGTGGCGTCCAGGACCGCCCCGGAAGGGATACCTTCCCTCCCTGGACGAGGTTTGCCCATCCTCAGCTGCCGAGCTAGAAAATGGTAGGCTTCGGGAACTTCGATAGGCGGGAGCTCGGTAACTGTACCTACACCTGCATCAATTAATCAAGTAAGCTCGGCGACCTCGAACACATGAGATAGCGATCTGAGGAAACTTGGGAAAAATTCAAAACCTTGAGCGGCGAGGTGATGTGGCGAAGTAATGAGACCGGCGAGCCTGCGGCAGTGGTGCTGGCACAGGTGTACGATCTCGCGATCTTTCTTCTCTCGCAGATAACACACCGTCCGCACGAACTCAAATCCAGTCGAAACTTCCGGTTTCCCACGGCTCGACTTATGACGCTTCAAAGCTGCAAAAAGATAGATTAGATCAGTAATCTAATCCGACGCACACACACTAAGGTACGCCACCTACAGCTCGCCTTCCCGTAGGACTCGGGGGTAGGAATGCGCCCTCCGCGACCATCAGAAGCTCGCCAATCCCCCCCGATGAAGAAGAACTGCTCCTTCCAATCTCGGATTTTATTGGGGAGGTCGCCTAAAAATTTGCCCCCCGGTCGAGCTTGGAAAGAATAATAGCCCTTCCCCTCCCTCACTTGTCTGATCACGTTGAATAGCTCGCTGATCTCTGCCGTGCTTAGCCGGTTTTCATAACCCTCGAGCCCAAAGACAGTCAGGGCAGCCAACAAATTGCTCCATGCGTTCGGAGTGAGTTGGGTAATGGCGAGGCCCGTGTCCGCCAAAAACTGCCCAATTATAGGGTGGAGGGGAAGGGTGAGCCCAGCCTTCAGGGTGTGATAATTCATGGCTGTGAGCCCGGCAGGGGGGAGGTCGGCCCGCTCTTTATCCTCGGCAGGATACATAAAAACGTCCAGCGGGATGCGGAACCGCCTCCGAATATCCGGAAGGGCGAACTCACTCATGATACTCTCCACCCCGTTGGCCTTCAAGTCAGACCTGCCAGCGGCTTTTCGAATCGGAGCTCGCCGAGGTAGGGGAAAGCTCGCCCCATGGGTCCTCACATACTCGCTCCAGTTGAACTCGTGCACGACCTCGGCGGAGATTTGATGTTCGGGGAGCTTGGGGAAGGGAAAGTCGATAAAATGGAGGTATTCGTAAGTGACCTCCGTCCCTGTATCCCCGTCGATCTCTTCGTCGACTTCACGGGCCAGCTCGGCAACGATATCATCGGCCACCACCCCGACGACCTCCTCCCGGGCATCGGTCTCAGCGACCTCTTCCTCGATCGGGGCCGCAGCCCCCCCAGAAACTCGCTCAGAGTAGTCCCAGAGCTCGCGAAGGGGGGAATACCCGCTGGAACTGGTAGCTTGCTCGCCAGAGTCAGAACGTACTGACCCCAGGAGCTCGCCACTGTCCGGGGAAGTCCCAGAGCTCGCCCCGGGGCTGGAAGAGAGGATCACAGGTGCCTCTCGAGGGTTCGGAAGGTCATCGGTCATTTGTCCTTTACCCAGATCACGACGCGGGGGGGAACGGCTCGAAGAGTTCTCAGACATAATTTAGACGTTCGAAAATAAAGAGCAAGGAAAGAGAGAGGAAAAATCTGGATCTCTACCTTGGCAGACGCGTCTAGAGCAGAGGATTGACCAGAAATGCGCTCTGAGAAATGAAGGAAGCAAAATGAGAAAATCCTTCGTTTTCACCTATTTATAGACGCCGGGCACAAGCTCGAAGTTCCTGAAAGATCAGGGACCTCTTTGCAAAGAATTTGAAAAGTTATTATTACGGGCGCGGGGAACGACGCTGAGGGAAACGCGTGTGACGCCTCGAATTCCACCCACGGGAAAGCTCGCCCGAGAGTCCTATACCAGCTCGCCAACACATGCCACGAACCATGATGAAGGCGAGCTGGGGGGTAATTGTTGATGGGCGAGCCACTCGAGGTAATTCGAAGAATCAAGAGGTCGCCTCTGTAGTGCTGGAGCTCGCCCAGGGCTCACCCCATACCATCATGGAGGTCTCGCCTGAGTTCATCATCACGCAACACTCACAGACCACGCAAGGCAAAAGAGCTCGCCCCAGAGATCGCCCGACTCGTCTAAGAGCTCGCCCATGAGCTCGCCCTTAGTCTATAGGATCCCGGTGGTGCGCTCTTTTTCCCTCCGTCCGGTTTATCCACAAGGGTGGTTTACGGCGAGGTTTTTAATGAGGCCCATCTAGTCTAAGGCATGGTGGTAGGACGAGGCATGAGATAGGAAGCGGTGTGGGGAGACTAAGGCGAGGGTAAGGAACCCTCGCCAACACCGGAGGCCATCTAGGCTCGTAAGGTGCCGTCTCACACTCACACACCTATAAATAAGACCTCTCTTGTACTATTCAGATAATTCCGGACACACTCTCATAATCAATACTACTACCCTTGCAATATTTCTCTCTCTAGACTCCCTACTCTCCCCTCATATTTTACATTCAAGAACACAAATTCTTGGATCATTGTTTGGTAGAATTACATGTTATAATTAGCCACATAAACAAACATCGATTAACAAATTCTATCAACAAATTGAATTATTTCATTAATGTGTACTCTGATATTAGTCGCAAATGTTTTTAAAAGAAAAAAAAATTATTTAAAGATTGTTAGTCACGCTCTAAAAAAAAATTCCAATTATTTTCTAATTAATTAAATGATTATTAAGACTTCTGTTGCTATGGAAATCTTGAAAATTGGGGCGTGACAATGTGGTATCAAAGCAGGTCTACGTTCTTATAAACTTTGTTAAAATAAAGTATTTACTTATGTGCTCTATGTGATTATGTGCAAAGTTTTATGAGAGAATTTCGTAAAAGTTTTATGAAAAGTGAAAGTGTAAAAGTTTAATGAAAAGAAAGATCTTCATCCATCATCACCACCACCTGCGGCCATCTCTGAGTCCAAAAATTTGTAAGTTTTTTTTTTTAAGTGAAAGTTTATGATTTCAAAGGCATGATTTACGTATTTTCAAGACATGAGAAATTCATGAAAAATATTTTATGAAAGACAACATGAGTAGTTTAAAAGTGATATATGAAATTGTTTTAAAGTTCTACCTTAAAAACTGTTATGCAAGTTTTAAAATTGTTGTGCTTGTACAACAACTTAAGAGGATATATTTAAGATTTCTAATAAGTATAAATGTTTAGTGAAAATATTTAGACGCATTAAGTAAGATCAATAGTACAAAATAATGCATTACGTACTGAGCAATTTAGTGTTACAAAATAATGCATTACGTACATATACATTAATTTGATCATCCTATAAAATATATTTTAAAATAATATATGTATATATAATATAGTAGAGATGTGTGTTTTATTACACAACCACTGAAATATCATTAATACATAATTTATTAAAAATTATATAAATATTTATTAGCATTTTCACAAAATTAGGCTGAAATTATTAAATTCATTTATATAATGTTACTATGACATTCTTTATTTTTTAAGACTAAGTTTTACACTTTGTCAATCCACTAAAATTGTATCTATTTATTTAAAAAATACAAATAAATTAATGATATTTTAAAATAATGTGTGATTTATTTATATTAATTGGTTGTTCATAAATGCAAAACCAATAATATCATAAGTAATTTAGGATATGTTCTTTTTAAGCTAAAAAAAATAGATTTAAATTTTAAAATCTTAATGTCCATATTAGTTTAGGTTTTAAAAATAAAATTTTAAAATCCTATTCCTATTTCCTTATAAATATATCAATAAAATAATATTATATTTTTACTCTACCCAATATCTATTTCATTTTAATTTTCTCTTACATTATAAAATAAAACCCATGCTACTTAAAAATTTAAAAAAAAATTAGACATTAAAATTTATTAATTTTCAAAAACAATTTAAAAAAATTTCTTAAAACCTAAAAGTAATATATCTTGGACATGGGGTGTAAAAAAATGAAAGGTAATACTGAGGCTCCAGCTCATGAACACGTGGTTAATAGTAATTGGTTATTATCATCCAGTCAGTAACCTGCCTGTCACCGAATCGTATCCACCGCCTTTCTGATATATAAACGGCGACTAACTTCAAAGCTACCGATTCTACTGCGGATTGTTTCCGATATTTTTCTCATCACATCACTTCACCCTACAATTGTACATACAGACGCCCTATCGGCGGCGAGCGCCGTGTTACTGAAGGGTGCAACTCAATAAAACTAAGGGCGCCACATAAGATGAAGATTTTCGTGAAGACTCTGAAAGGTTCGCACTTCGAGATCCAAGTGAATCCTGAGGACTGCGTATGAACTCCACTCCCTCTCGTTATTTTGCTCTGTTTATATGAGAATTTTTTTTGTTCGACTTGTTCCTCAGTTTTTTTCAATTGCTCTATGTAAATTGAACTGTAATTAGGGCTGCTTATTCTTTTTTTCATTTTTTCGATTGGCTGTAGATTGCATATGATTTCTTTGAACTTATGGGTAATTTAGATATTCGGATGCTTTGCCTCATGAATTGAGTTTTTCTCTTTGACCTTGTACTCGCCTGCTTAGTGAAATTGTTGAATTTCGGCTATATTGTAATTTTTGAGTGTCTATAAAATAAGGAATATTGTCTCAAAAGACTGAAGTTATTCTACTCTATGCTGTTGACAAGTTATTTTTCAGTCATATTTTCAGCACTGGTGTATCAGTACTTCAGTAGAATGGGTCATATTTCCAAAGTACTATAGATTGTTTCTACCTAATGCCAGTTCATCTTATCGGAATGCATGAATTGAAAGTGAAATATAACACTTCGAGTTTGGCTTGTAGTGTCGCTCTTTGATTGGATGAATAGGTTTTGCACTAGATTTTTTTCTTTCTATTTTTTGATGATTACATGACCTACTTTGAGTTAAATATATCTGCCCAAAATATCTTGACCCTTCTGCAAAGTTAATGATTACACATTGCGCACCAAATTTAGCTTCCGCCCATGGGTTTTTGCTGATTTCAACTGCTATTACATTCCATAGTTTTCTAGTTTATAATTTTTTGCCCATTTCTTCTTTTCACTCTCTCTTTATTGGTTATTAGGTGGCAGATGTGAAGAAAAATATTGAAGCGGTCCAGGGTTCTGATATCTATCCTGCTGGTCAGCAGATGCTTATCCATCAAGGAAAAGTTCTTAAAGATGAGACAACACTAGAGGAAAACAAAGTTGAAGAAGGGAGTTTTGTTGTGATTATGCTGTCCAAGGTAATTTATGTCCTGTTCAGCTTCTCCAACCCTATGACCACCCTCCAATTTCTTCAGATGAAGAGTTGCCCTTTTGTGGATATTGCTAGATTCTTCTTGTATGTGGACCCATGCAGTTTTATGCCATATATACTTTATGTTACACGGCAAAAAGATTCAAATGTATGCTTTATTGCTAACTGCATGTGCATTTTGCAATTTTTTAGAACAAGGCTTCATCAAGTGGTTCCGCTGCACCATCGAGTACAGTAAGCTCATCAACCTATATATATTGCTTTGTTTAGTTTGCAAAATTTATTTTGAACCAGTCTCGTAAATCATGGCTAAATATAACCTATATGTATTGCTTTGTTTAGTTTGCAAAATTTATTTTGAACCAGTCTCGTAAATCATGGCTAAATATGCAAATATTTATATGTTCGGCAAGACATCCTGTTTCCAGTTTTCTTACTCATATGTATTTATGTCCTTTTGTAAGTAATGCATATTCAGTCTCATGTAGCTAGCCTTCTATTTTTCCTTTTTCTCTATCTGGTTGGCTATGGCTGAAGACGCTGATGTAGTGATAGATTCGCAAGATCCTATTTTATGTCGCTACGATTTCAGTTTTTAAAATATTGAAGATAATAATTCTGAACTAGGCATGTTCCGACCAATAAAATTGATGTAACTGCTCAAATCAAAATCAGGAATTTACAAATTTAAGAAAACGATGTTGGTTTATTTGTCCTTAACATATTACCATAGGTGTCCAGTCATAGACTGTTGCAAGCATCAAACATATTGTTATGTGATTTTGCGTCGTGCTTATAAGCACCCGTATCATTCTTTTCTTATGGATCATTGTTTATGTTAATCGCCAATTGGTTGTGGCATTTTCTTCATATATGTTTAATTTAGGCTGAAATTGGCTATGCTTGAACTTTTGGACTTCTAGAGTTAATGCTTGCCCTTCAGCATTGTCTAGGTCTGTTGTCCTCCATGCTGTCTGCAAAACGCTATACTATATGGGTCCGTTTGTTAAGAGGGAAAAGGAAGGGAAAATAAAGGAATTGATCCTTTTTCCCCCTTATTTCATGTTGTTACATCATATTGATTTTCCTTCAAACCCGGTAAATACTTCAGTCCGGTATCCCTTTTCCCTTAAATGTTGGTTTATCCATCCCACCTCAAAGGTGGAATACATTTTCTCAATTTTAATCCCACATGGCATACATCAAGATGTAAATTGTATCAAAGTCAAATATATCTTATGATCCATAATTCCTTTGTTTCACATCCTCCCAAACTGGCTCTATATATATCAATCCACTGATGCTAAAATTTTCATTGTTGTTGAATTAAATGTTTTGTTTGGTTAATTTTAAAAAATATCTTCCTGGAGGGTTTCCTAGAGCAGAGTTCCAATATTGTTTTCTTTGTGAAAGCACTTGGTTATGGATATATTACTGGTAACTGTTCTTACTCAAAGCATTAACTTGCTCCAGGATTGTGCTAAGTGATGCATAGTTTAAGGGAAAATGTAAATCATCTATACATAAATGCGTGTAGTGCGATTGGATTTTTGATTCTGAAATCTCAAGCATTAGACACATGATTGTCATCTGAGGATGTATATTATCTGAACCATATAATGATTTGACTCTTGGTCGGTTTGTGTGGTTACTTTTATAGTCCCAACCTGCGAGTAATACATCTCTGCCAACGCAAGCCGTAACCGCTGCTCCTTCACCTGGACCAACTGATGCTCCGTGAGTTTATAACTCCGATCTGGATTTAAGCTATTCTTTGCTTTGTCTTGTCTAGAACTTCTGTTCTCTTGCATTTGCAGAGTGCAATCTGCTCCTGAATCTACCCCCGCTCCAGCTGCAGCTCCTGCCCCCGCCCCTGCCTCGTGAGTTCCCTTAATCTCTTTACTGAGTTGGATATTGATTAGTTATTTACTTAGCTCGCTGTTTTTGCTTCTTACATAATATATTTGTTTTTGTGTTTCAGTTTGGACAGCTCAGCAGATGTGTATGGCATGGCAGCATCAAACCTTGTTGCTGGAAGTACCTTGGAGACAAGTGTACAACAGATCCTTGATATGGGTGGAGGAAGCTGGGACAGAGATACAGTCGTTCGTGCATTAAGGGCTGCTTTTAATAATCCAGAAAGAGCTGTTGAATACCTATATTCCGTAAGTCTCTTTCCAGAAACTCTGATGTCTTCCCAGAATTTGATATTCTTTATTAATTGTTATGCATTTATTTCATAGAGGTATAGAATATGACATGCTGTTGTCTAGAGTAGCTGTATCTTTGTATAACATTCAAGAATAATTTAAATTCAGGGTATTCCCGAGCAAGCAGAAGTTCCACCTGTCGCTCAACCTCCTGCAGGTGGGCAGCCTCTGAACCCTTTAGCCCAGGCTACTCAGCCAGCAGCACCTGCTGGTGGTCCCAATGCTAATCCTTTAGATCTTTTCCCTCAGGTGAGTTTTTTAGAAATCAACTATACGATCCTTAGACAAATATGAACTACATAAGAAGAAAGAATAATAATTTTAGAAAATCCAAACATATATTGATTGTTTGTGATCCGTTGGTGCCAGGGTCTACCAAATATGGGCTCAAATGCAAGTGCGGGCACATTGGATTTTCTTCGCAATAGCCAACAGGTACCAGAGTGTTTACTTTTACGATTGTGAAATGATGATTTGGGATTTCATATATTTCTTGTTTTCTTGCCATCTAAAATATATGTGTAACGAGATAGTGTTTGTGAGAATGCCAATTGTTTTATCATGCACATAAGTAATGAATGCATTAGAAAGGAAGTGGTGGGAGTAGCCCTAGTTGGTAAGAGAATCAGAAAAAGATGTATATAAGTTGGCATTGACATATATATTGTAATATAGGAGACCTTTAGATTCTTCAGACAAGTAGAAAGTAGGGATTGTTAACTGAAATTGTGAAGACCTAGAAGACATGGAAATGAGCTTATTAAAAAAATACTGTTAAATATAAAATTAGAGCATGTATCTTGACCATATGGCGAGATATTATACCTATAGCCGATAATGCATAGTGATAAGAACTTCTTGTTTTCTTAGTCTTAACACTGTTCTAATTCTAACTCTTCAGTTTCAAGCACTAAGAGCCATGGTGCAAGCCAATCCTCAAATCTTGCAGGTATTATTTCAGTTGTCAATTTAATATCTAATGATGTTGGCGTTGATCCTTTTTTTGAAAAAAAAAAATATGCAGCCTATGCTTCAAGAACTTGGAAAGCAGAATCCTCAACTAGTAAGACTGATCCAAGAACATCAGGCTGACTTCCTACGCCTAATAAATGAACCTGTTGAAGGGGAGGGGTGAGAAGCTGAATATAATAATTAGCAGATGCTAATATGTTTGATTTAAGTTTATAGAGAAGGATCTGGGATCCATCTAGAGTGGATATGATCTTTTTTTTTTTTTTCCCTTTTTTTGGGTGGATCTATTTTTATTACTAATGAACAATTATGTTTTCAGGAACATATTGGGCCAACTTGCCGAAGCAATGCCACAGTCTGTGACCGTCACTCCTGAAGAGCGTGATGCAATTGAACGCGTAAGATTAATTAATCTTTTGATGTTTTGTTTCTTAGGCTAACACACTGTACTTTGGCTTAACTATGTGTTGCATTTAATTATGTGCAGCTTGAAGCAATGGGTTTTGATCGGGCTTTGGTGCTGGAAGTGTTCTTTGCATGCAACAAGAACGAAGAGCTGGCTGCTAACTACTTATTAGATCATATGCATGAGTTTTGATTAGTGAGCCATCATGATTTCGTTGGTTTCCTTATTCTCTTCCATTTTTACTTTGGTTAACAAACTTTTCCTTGCCGCGTGGATTATCCTTTTAATTATCGTTCACCGTGGCTTGCCTATGTAATATTGTTGGATACACGAGTAGATTGTTTTTTAAATTAATGTTCGTCTAAAAGGTTTTTTTTTTCTTTGTTCTGCTGCATGTCTTCGTCTCAGTTTAGTCCTTTTCGGTGTATGATGATGGACTTCTGTTAATTGATTTCAGCCATTTTACTATTGGGTTTCCCATTAATTACCATTAGTTTTCAGAATGGGAAAGATAATGAACTGATGAAGGAATGAGTTTTGGGCCTCATCGTGGAATTTTAGAATCAGCATATAAATGAAGATGAATTTCCTGGAAATGATTGACTTGATAATTTCATAAGCAAAAAGAAGTGGAGACGTGAGGAGAAATTCGTTATCAAAATTTATTCGAAATAGACGAATTCGTACAGGGACATGTTCCAAGGAAAAAGTCATCAGCAATTAAGGGGTTAGAAAATCAAGAAAATGATGGATGGCTCAAGCTCAAGATTTAGTGATGGAGACACGAAAAAAAATATATTATATTATAGATTATATTTTTTTATTGTTGAGATTTTAAATTATTTATTAGGATTTTTAACAAAATGTGGATAAGCAAATGGCTATAGAAAATGGGATCTGCCTTCCAGCTGGATCTATTGATGTCTGATGATGAGGCATTTGATATCTCAAGTGAGGTAGAAGAAAACAAGATACATACATATTTATTGCAGCATGATCATATGTTGACATCTAACATTAAGATGCCCACTTTATAAAACTTAGCAGGAACAGCAGCAGTTGATGCATAATCGAATTAAAGAATGAGCCTTGCATAGATATAATCACTTTCTGGAGAGAGCAGTAGGCTATGAACAACTTTCTGAATCAATCAGTGAAGGCAAGGGACAACATGTGAAGTGAGATTGATGATGACTATGAGATAAGAGGAGCATGGGTTGTGCAGTGGTGTTACAATTATGAAAAACATGTTCTCATTCATGTAGAGATGCCATGTGATAACCACTGCTCGAAAAATAGAGCTGTTGAATTGATAGATAAAATGCATCTCAAAATCAGCTTATAAGTGCTCTATTAATCTGTTGCAAAAGCAACACAATCATTATCACATATTTGAAAAAGGCAAAAATACCCTATCAAATAAATAAAATAATACACAAAATCAACCAAATTTATCAGTTTTTAAACTTTCCATTGTTTTTCTTCTCTTTCAGCCCAATAAGTAGTAAGGCCGTTGAAAACAAACGAATTTGTTTGCAAGAACTAAGTAACCTCAAGACCATGCCTCAACATGATACTTACCAGCCTTTTCCAGTGCCCGAATCCACCTCAATGCAGCTTCTCTTGGAACTCCTGTTTCTTTCGAAATAATTTCCTCAAATGCTGACAATACATCCGAAGGCATTTTATTTGCAGATCCAGCAACATAAACGGCAGCACCCTCATTTAGCAAACTCCATACCTTCTTACTTTGCTCCCTCATTTTGTGTTGTACATATACTTTCTGTGGCTGCTGTCTGGAGAAGGCCACATAGAATCCCCCACCTTTGTCTTCAGACAGTACTCCATCCTTTTGTGAATGTGATAACCAAAAATCTCGGTACAGAAAGTCATCCTCCTCGCTTCTACACCCAAAGAAGAAGATAACAGGGGCCGTGGGGGTAATTTTACTCTGCAATGCTCTTTCCTCTACAAATCCATGGAAAGGTGCGCATCCAGTTCCAGGGCCAATGAGAACAAGAGGAAGTGATGCTGGTGGGTGAGGAAGACAACCTTTGCTAAACCATGCCGGGATAAAGACACCTATTCAAGATTGATCAGAAGTGAAATGACACAAAGTGCAATTATGAATATATACTCGAGCTTTAAATTACAAAACCCATTCTAGATATTAAAATTGCCCGCTTGAAATTTGAAATTTTCCTACAAATGCCCCCCTCAACAATGGGTTTAGTTGTAAAAACCTTATGGGTAGTTTTGAGATTATATTAGAATTTTGTTTAATTATAAATAGGTTAAACCTTGGGGGTAATTTTTGAGATTCTCAGACAGAAAATTGAAAGCAGCAATTTAGTCCATAAGATTCTTATGACGGGTAAAGGTGGGTAAAAGATGTACTTTGCTGAGGATCGAGACTGGCAAGCCACGACGAGCAGAGACCTTCACGCTTCCTCTTGTAAGGAGTTGTCCATGAGACGACGCTTACAGTTAGGTGGACTTGATTTGGATGAGCTCGATGAGATGAAGAGATGGAGAAGGCTCTTGTTTTCAGAGGAGGAACCAGCTGGACCAACCATTCCAATGGCATCTGCACAGAAGGAAAATCCTCCAGTACCTATATCACAGAAACAAAGAAAATTAATAAGCATTTTCCTTTCTGTTACCGCTTTTTCAAAAAAGAATATTTCACAATTTTTGCACCAGAAGCAAACCATGGTGGTTCGTTTATATATTTCTGATTGTTAATAGTTAGAAAGATGCACTTTAACACAAAATTGAATCATATTGACGACCCATGCCATTAGCAATACACTTGGTTTGAAAATTGAACCATTAATATATTGAATCATATTAAATACCAAGGATTTGTTCACACATAAAAAAAAAAACATCTATCACCTCCAGGACAGTCCTCCGTTCCTTTTGGTTGTATTGGTATAGATCATCTCTTCCTTCAGGTGAAACAAAATATTGAAGCCTTTCCTTTTCATGTTCAGCAGTAGCAAAAAAACTCATGACCTGAAAATGCATCAGAAAGAGACTAGGTTAAAAAATTCTCATGGTACAGTGTAATTTTCAATGAAAATCAGATGTCGAAGATCAACATATCATGATGAGACATTACTAAATATCTAACATGGTAAAGTGAAATCTAGAATGTATTTTGGTATCTATCAAACATGATTGAGGAAAATAAGCATAAACGTACTGGAAACATTACTAAATAAATATCTAATATATCCATCAGTATCTCCAAAATCAGCATATTTTCATGTAATTATGTAAAGTATAAATTACTACAGAACCCAAAATTACCTCAAAGAAATAGCGTCTAGGGGAAGCTGATGCAACATCCATTGTTGACTCAACAAAAGATTTTAATTTCACAGGGGACATTGAAGGATTCTGAACACCATTGAAGTTATCTCGTGGCTGAACCTGAAAAAAAGCAATGAATGAATCAGTTGTAAGCAAACAAATTGTGAAAGAATTTAGAAAGTTACATCACTTTCAACTTCAATTTTTTGAGAACACCGAGCAGCAACTTCAACCATGTCCTAGTTATTCAACATCCGCACTCACTAATGATTGTGATGATACTGAGGTCTGAATAGAAAGTCTTCCCACAATAACCTATAGTATTCTATCAACACCAACATATATAGCGGTTGTTTATCTAAAGCATATAAGAATGTGATTTATGGACCTTTCAGTTACCCCTCAAAGCATCTGGACATCGGAGGAAATCATATTTCTTCACATGCATCAAGACCAACATGGAGACATTCAGCTGTGACCAACTATATGTGTCCTCTACGTATGAACAAAATCACAATTCATATAGGATGAAGTAAAGCAGAGAAATAAAACAATTAAGGGATCAAAAGGGACAGGTGATGAGGATATGATGCAAAGCCAAAAGGAAAACCAAAAAAAAAATTGAATTAGAAAACTACCTACAGTTATGTATGATTCAGGATTCAAATTGCATCGCTGTAAAAAGGCATCAACTGCAGCAAGACTTTGGCCAGGGAGAACCTCAAGAACATCACCTACTTCATAATCAATTGACTGCAAAAGGTCAAAATACAAATCAATTCAAATAAAAATTTAATTTTAAAAAAAAAAAAAAAACATGATTCTGCTCTTTCTGTTATGTTTGCCTCACTTACACATGAAACAGCTTCAAACTCGAAGTGGCGAACATCCTTCCCACTGTCCACTCTACTTAGTGGATTATTCTTAATCTACATCAACATAACTAAAATTATCACGAGTGTTGAAAATCAAGAGACTGACACTACAAACTTTAGTTAGAAGTATATGCAGGCAGTTGGCACTTCTATCCAACCATTCATGCAATCAAGCATACTCTAAATAAATGTACAGATATACAGTAACCAAGTAACTCTTTAACTTTGATCCAAATATTATAATGACGATTCTTGGAGTATGAGAGAGATTATATCAATTTCATAATAGATAAGGACATGAGTCGTGAGTTGACAGATTACCCTGTCTCTAGACACACTTCCAGACACAAATCATTTCAGCTGAAGCCTAAAACTGCAGCCCAAATAGCCTGTGACCTATGATGTCATTCATCTAAAAATATCATAATGCAGAATTGTTGTCATACCCGCCTCCGGAAAGAGGTAAGATTCTTGAATCCGAGTATCCAATTCTCCACATGGCGAATCCAGTTAGGGTATGTTTGGCCGGAATAGTCCTGTGTTTGGGGGATTGACTATTTAGTCCCCTAAACTAAACATACCCTTAATGGATTATTGAATCCGCTGATCCAACTTGTTAAGAATTATATATGTTATTTCAATTGTATTTTATTATGTCATATAAATTAAATTGAGAATATGACACACGTTTTAGATTGAATTCGCTATTATGGCTTATGTATTGGACTAATGAAACTTGAATTGAAGTTTTCCTACATAATTATATTAAATCATTGAATATGCTTAAGTTTAGGGTGAGAAAAATATGAACCAAATAAATTTGATTTACAAAATTTATATAATTTTTTAGGTATTATATATATATAATAAAATATAAATAAAATCAAACATATTCTTAACGAATCACACCCTAATTTTTTTGAAAATCCGTATCCCCGAACCCGTATCGTATCGTCCACGCACTCATGCAACATAGCCTGCAACCTAGAGCCCAGCAGAAAGCTATTTTAATGGGAACTATTGTAGTACCTGATGAGTATAGTTAGAAAGCTCTTTTAATAGTGAACTACTTGACACCTCTGCATAACCTTTAAAGTTTGCCTTCTTAAATTTTGATTAGCTAAGAGAGCATTTGAAAGTGCTGGAAACGAGGCAAGCAATTGGAGCCCAGCAGAAAGCTCTTTTAATGGGAACTTCTGTAGTACCTGATGAGTATAGTTAGAAAGCTCTTTTGAGAGTGAACTACTTGACACCTCTGCATAACCTTTAAAGTTTGCCTTCTTAAATTTTGATTAGCTAAGAGAGCATTTGAAAGTGCTGGAAACCAGGCAAGCAATTGGAGCTGATTGCAGCTCACACTATGTTTCATGCTTTACAGTCATACTAAGAAATATTCCTTTATCGTGATGATGTTGCCCTCTAGTATCCTCAAAAGAACCTTCCTGGATGACTATATTATTTTAATGAAAATGGAGAAAATAAATTCAACATTTTATGACCAACTAAAGATGAACCATTATTAGATGCCAAAAAACGTGATTACAACTTATTCATTAATAAAGATAGAAAGAAATTACTACCATTTTCAGGAAGCAATCGGGACGGCTTCTGCCAGAAAATTTTGCAGGAGCCATTGAGCGGGCACTCTCAATTTTCATCTCAACATGCTTAAAATCTGTAATACCGAAAAAAAATATCAGCTTGATAAATATCAGAGTTCAATATTTAATACTGAAAGCAGACAATCGAGGATATAGACCAAGCTACCATCTACCTCCAATTTAAGGCTTATCTTATGCATGAAGGATTAAGAAAATGACTAAAATAAGCAGTGTTATAGAAGTATTATGTCAGATCCATATGTCTTCTGAACTCAACACCTTTGAGGAGAAAAGGAAGGGGGATTCGATTTTATAACAATTAACCTTTTCTTAAACCTAAATTACTATAGATAAATTGTGTACATGCTGCATTAGCATACAGAAACAGTAATACTAATATCATAAAATAATAAGTCTATCAACAATATTAGAATTTTGAAAGGAAAAAAAAATGCATCCTTAAAATGAATTCAAAAAAGAGTATAACTTTAAAGAGTAACCTTTGGTAGTTGAAAGAGGTCGATCCTCTTCTTCTGCATCATGATATATAATTTTTATTTTAGGTTGATCTAATAAAGGAGCATCTGGAGTTACAAAATTTGGGCCCTTTGGAAGTAATTTGTGATTCTGTTGATACAGCATATTCCACAAGGAAGACATCCAGGGATCTAGAGCCCCTTCATACCTATCAACAATTTTATAAGAGCCTAATAAGCTCCTTTTTTTAGCAGAACATAAGCATAATAATTAAAGTTAAGAAAAAAAAACAATTGGAAGTTATTAGGAAGGACCAAAACACATATCTTCAAAAGAGTACAGGAGTCAGTGTTGTTGCACAAAAGAATATGGTCAGTGAACATATGAAATCTTGACTGTTTTTAGATTAATGAACTCTTATATTCAATAGATCACAGAAAAGATATAGTAGTTTTTCTTTTCTTTTCTATGATCTTGAAAAAAAAAAGTCGTACCCTTGTACAAAAACAATAAAGATTACATCAAAGTAACCAAAAGATAGCAAAATGAACAGTGAAAAGAACCACGATACTATTAATTTAATAAGTACTCCCTCCGTCCCGTAGGAATTTGCACCCTACGAGACGGCACATTTTTTAAGAAAAATATATTTTATATATAAAGTAGTGGCATATAGGTAAATATGTGTATATATTTGTGAGTGTGCACGTAAATCAATGTTTCCTTTTTTAGTAGTGTGCAAATTTGTGTGAGACGTCCAAATAAGAAAAGTGTGCAAATTCCTGTGGGACAGAGGGAGTAACTTGCAACTTCTAAATAACAACAATGTCAACTATAAGTATACTTGAGTAGAAAGCATAAACTGCGGGGAGCAGGGGAACATTAAGGCGGTGTTTGGATTGACGGATTTGAGCTATGAATATCAAATTCATCAATGTTATTTTGATAAGTTCATTTGTGATGAAATTAAAATCTGTAGCTCTCAATTTAAGTTTCCTTTTTTTATGGATTTTGGTGAATTAGCAATTGCTATCCACTCCAATTAAAGTCATTAGAAATCCTTCACCTGATCCTCTCCCCAAACAAAATCACTTAATCCACTCACAAATGCATATCTTTTAGATAACTTTTTGACGGTTCCATCCCGGTCAATCTCAACCTGCTCTTTCTATAGTTACTGAAGATGTAGATTGTTTGAACTAAAATCAAAATCTAACACCTTAGGATCAATATGTCGCAAAGACAAACAATTTAAAAAAGCTTCAACACATAATCACTGATGGTCTCTCACACTACCAAGGGTAACATAGCTGAGAAAACAATTATTGACCACATAGCTCGGTTTCTATGTAATTTAGTAGTAATGCCAAAATATGCTGCTCTGCATGAGAATTCCAGGCAGATGCCAGTCAATGAGTAAACTACTGAACTGAACATCCCAAGGTTATTTTGCAAAGCAGAAGATATCCCAACCCATAACTTTTAATGAAATTACAGCTATCAAGGTACTTAATTGTAATTTAATCACAAGAAAATCATTTGTGAAAATTTATTCAACATATAATTCACCCCCAAAAAAAATATTCAACATATAATTCAAATTTTCAAGATTTTTTATCTTACATGCATCTCAGGGAAGCCAAAAGTATATTATACAAATATGATAGCAAAAAAAATTTAGGAAAATTTATCCAAAACCATAAACATGCATAGAGGGCCAATAACCATGGTACCCTGAGGGATGTTGATCATCACCCAAGCCTCTTCCAATAATCGCCGTTGCACCAAGATCTGATAGACGTTTATCCAGCTTCTTTGCCACAAACTGCAACCAGGAAACCCATTGATGATATCACTAGATATTTGATCTTAACGAAGAACCTAATAAAAGTTAATAAGGAAAATGCAGCATATACAAAATAAGTGAAAAATGAAAGACTGTCCAATTATAGTTATCATATGAAAACATATTTTTGAATAGCAATATAATACCATCATTTACTTTAAACACGACAGTCCATTAATCCAAAAATTCATTACATTATATTTTTGGTAGCTTGAATCACCCAATCCAAACACAGCATAGTTAACTCCTTGAAGCCAATCTTTTGTCAAATTCTTTTGCAATAAGAACCTCCAAAAACCCTGCAAAATTTTGAACCAAGATATCATAAAAACCTCATAGAGTAAATTCAATAAAATCATGAAACATTTTATATCATAAACCTTCATCGGATCTGGATTGTCCCCTTGACCTGTGGTTGAGACCACAAAAATCACAGTGTCCTTATCTGGCAAGTCTCTCTGAATCAACAAATCAGTCAGATTATAAATTTTAAGAGAAAGCAAGTCTAATTGGGCAAACTCATTAAAGAACTTTCCTGTAGAAGGGGGAGAAAATGATTTTGCAAGATGTGTTAGATCAGTGCAATATTACAATTCACCGAACCAGTAAAGTATCAAAGGAATAAATCATGATCTATTTCCAAGTGAGCAATAGCTACATACAGGTTGAAATTCATCCATGGAGAGGATAGAGACGGAAGGGCAGCCACGGCGCTCGGCTTCGCGGCCGAGACGCTCAGCAACATCCATTGCATTGCCAGTTTGCGAAGCATACAGTATCAGCAGCTGACCATTATCAACCGTTTCCTCCATTGAGCCCATCAATTTTTTTCACTGCAATCATTATCATTATTGTCTCATCAAACACGAATACATCTTAAACTTCAGAGACAAAACTACATCTAATCCAACCTACTTCACTTCAAAACGAGCTTGAAAAAGAATTTTTGTTTATGTTGTTTGTTAATACCTGAAGACACTTGCCTTCCGCCGCTGCAGCAGTATCAATGAAGCTTCAGAATTTCACTCACAAATATTAGAAAATGACAAAGGATTGCATTAGATCAATTTACGAACGTTTTTTTCTTTTTTTGGTTATTTTTGTGGCTTATTAAAAAATGTTTCATCATAAACCACTTTCACAACTAACCTTTCAAGGTTGGTGTAGTAATTTTACAGTGTGTGTACTCATCCAGTGAGTGTGCTATCAATAAAGAGGATGCATAAGCTGGGCCTAAAAGATGCGCAGGATTCTGCTGGATGCCTCTGGGCCTCCGTTCCAATGGGTTCGACTCATTATTTTAAAAAGGGCCCGACTATATACCTCTCCAATTTTATGAGATACACCTACATATATTATCAAATATCTATTTTACCTATTTTTATAAAAATAAAATTTAATTAGTGTATCAAATATTTATTTTACCTATTTTTATAAAATAAAATTTAAATTAAATATACATTAATTTTAATACATCCATAAAAAAATAATTGTTAAATACATATTTTTCTTTATTTGCACCGTCTTCCATCAATTCATTATTCGACATTAAAAAAACATTAGTAGGGACTAAGGACCATATAATTATTGCAGGGACTTAGATATTGATCCGCATAATTTAGGAGAATTGTTGTGCGGTTGGAGAACGAGAAAAGAGAAGAAGATTGAGTTGATGGATTGAAAGAGATATATTAAAATAAATTTTTTTATAAAAAAAAATTGCAAAATAGGTGTATTTTATAATATTGAAGGAGTATATAGTTTGAACCTTTTAAAAAAGCAAATTTAGTTGGGCCAATCATTACAATCCACGAATGTTACTTGTATATCCACTTTAATTTAGGCTATATTATAATATTGATTTTTTTAAAATTAAGAGTTTTATTTAAATTATAATAAATAAAATAAAAATAACTAAATATGATAATAAAAAGTGAAGACAGGCCTAAGTTCCGGAGTTTGATAGCCACGAAGTGAAACCATTTTTTTATTTGCTAGTCATATGTATCAGCGTCAACTGTCAACCTTTTCCTCTGTTACAATTCATAAATTGAGAATTGCTACACTTCGTTTGCAAAGTGTGAAAATTTGCAAGAACATTACAATGAAAACTATAAGATTGAATTTTGCAGGACAGATCTCCAATTTTTGCAAGAAACATCATAGTATAGAAGTGTAAACATTGAATTTTGTTAAAAAAATGAACATAATTTGAAGTCCTTACTCAACTATAAATGGTCGACGACACAGATCCACTGACCACTCAAAAACCTAATTCAGAGAAGAAGCGTCGTTGTTGGTAGCAGGAAGAAGCACCATTAATTCAAAGAAGAAACACAACTATAACTATCACTCAAACCCACCACAACATCGCTGTAATTTCAATTGAAACCGAAAGTTGACGATTTCCGTCATTGCAAGTCGTACACCACTCAGTCGACGATTTCTGACAATGACGGGGTCCAATCGATAATTTTCGGCCAATTGACGATTTTCGTCGGCTGCCTTAGAGGAGAGCGAAAGTGAATATTTTTTTCTTAACTCCGGAAAAAAATCGGGGGTAGGGGTGCGAGGGGTATATAAAGAGCTACAATACTTTCTGGGTATTAATTCAACGGTCGAAATTTTACATGGCCGCCTTTAAACTATTTCTTGTCATCCAAGCGTTAGAAAAGTTTTAAAACCTTTTTTTTTTTAAGAGTACTAAACCTACTATAGTAATTTAACTGCAAAATATTTTTTAGAAAGATGGAAACTATTATTAGAAATATGTAAAATGCAATCATTCAAGTCTCCTTAAACAAAAAGATTAAACTTAAATCAAATTGAGATTAATAAATATAAAATAAATGTTATTATTTGCATTTCATTTTAAAATCATCTGCAATCAATAAGTTTAAAAATCATACAACCCTACAGCAGCTGTTTGCACGGCCAACAATTAATTCAACTTAGGCTGCATTTGGTAGGACTTAATTGGGTAAGATTATGACTTTTTCCTATGGTTTATAAGTAGTTTGGTACATTGTAATAGAAGTCTCCGACCCGTGAACAGTGACGGGTCGGAACTTCTACTACATATTTTTATACCGATTTTCACTGTTACACATGTAGAACAAAACTCACCCCCATCATGGTATTACATATATTTTTTCAACAGTGACAAAGATTAGGGAAATGCTACAGTTTCACTCCATCTCAGCACCGCCACAACCACTACCAGACTACCACCACAACAATTGCACCACCACCAAGAACATATCGATTACGACGATTAGGGAGGCGATGCAGTACCTTATTTGCACCAACTGCAGCGGCCCCACCGTGGTCTCGGATATGTCGATAAACTGGTCGGAATCTTCAATTTCATCTCTCGAAATTGTGTTAACAGTCAGGGTCTTAATTGGTTCAAACCCGTCGAAATTCGGAATTCCGGCAACGACGATGAAGCTTCAAGGTGGAGTTGTTGTTGAAGGAGGTGGTCGAAAATGGCGGAGCTCAAATTTCCGGCCATGGGTGTTGACGAAATGGGCTGTAAAGACGATGGTTGGAATTTAGCAGTAAAGACGATGGTTGGAATTGAGCAGTGAAGATGATGACCGTGAATATAAAGATGAGAAGGTGAAGACTGAACGTGACACCACCACCTACACCCAAATCCGGCACCACCACCACCAAATTTAACACCACCGACACCAAATACGGCACCACCGACACCAAATTCAACACCACCACCACCACCACCACCATTAATTAGACACCACCGCCAACAACCACCACCAATCTGATGATGCTCTGGGAAGAATTGGGGAAGAAGAATTAGAGAAGAAATGGGAAAAACCTCCATCAAAAACTGCTTCTCAAGAATTGAAAAATTAATTTTTATAACCTCTGTGATTGCTGCTCATGAATTAGGGAAGAAATTGGGGGAGAAGAATTAGGAAAAAAATTGCGAAGAACCTTCATAAAACTGCTGCTCCAGATTTGGGAAATTTTATTCATAAGTTAATCGGAAAAAAGTTGAATTTGATTATGCTCATAAGGTGTTTGATGATATGCCTGAAAAAGAATATGTGTAAATAAATATGTGGGCATACATGTGGGAAGAATGTTAGTAATTAAAAATATTTTTTTCTCAAATATCAACACATATATTTCCTACCAAACACTAATAAAAAAAATTAGATCATTAAAAATAAATATTAAATCATACCAAATACACTCTACCAAACAATGATACATAAATAATATACTTTTATATATTTACTACCAAACATTAAAATATAATAGAAATCTCTCATTTAATAATTGAAATCTCACCACTACGTATTAATTTTTTACACACTACCAAACTAGGGGTGTAAATGAGTCAAGCCGACTCGCAATCTACTCGTGATCGACTCGTAAAAAGATTGAAATCGACTCGAACCAAATCGAGTCGAGCTCGAGCTACTCGAGTAGCTCACGAGTTCGAGTTCGAGTTTATAAATACTCAGCTCGAGAGGCTCGCGAGCCTAATCGAGCTTGCACAATATTTATTTTTTATTTTTTATATATATAAATAAAGTTATCGAGCTCGAGTCGAGTCGAGCTTGAATTTTAGACAAAAAAGAGCTAAAATATATTTAATATTTCATTTTATTTAAATAATAAAATTGTCGAGTCGAGCTCGAGTTTGTCGAATTCTTAACCGAGTCGAGCTCGAGCTAAAAAAATCAAGCTCGATCGAGTTCGAGTCGAGTTTCGAGCTTCGAGTATTGCTTTCGAGTCGAGTTTCGAGCTCAGCACTACTCGGCTCGACTCTACTCATTTACACCCCTATACCAAACGGAGCCTTAGACTACAAAATTCTGCAATCCTTATACAATTTTTTTTTTTTTAAAGAACCAAAAAATTGAAAAAAGTCCACGAAGGAGCGTAGAATCCCTCAAAGGGGAAAAACTAGGAAATTTATAGAAGAGAAAAAACTAGAAAAACAAAAACAAAAAAAATCAATAAAACAACTCATTCATTGATTACTTAGATTAGAATGCATATCTCTATATATCTATACATATATATACATAATTATATATATATATATATATATATATATAATTTATCAAGAAATTGTATCACATCTTATTTTCTCAATGCAAAATTCAATTCTATCTCTTCAATTTAAAAAATTGTGCAAACAGGTGGCTTTCACAAATGACCTTTTGCAATAGCCCAAAAAATCTCAATCTTTGTCATCAACTTCACCCTACTCGAGTGAATGACTCAAAAAAATAGGAAGGGAGAACGACTTTGTGAATGAGACATCACATCATGTCCCATAATTTGATAATTTATTTAAAAAAAGTTTTTATTTTGATAAATTTGCCTGATGATCTATGATTTTTTTTTCATTTTAACAATTAAATGTTGTTATGTCTGTTAAATGAAATATAGTATATCTTCAGGTGATGATGACAATAGAGCGTCGATACAGACGACACTCTCTCTTTTTGAACAAGTCGCTCATGCTTAATTTAATAAGAGTTGTAAATGTATATGATAAATCATTTTTAAATTACAACATTTGAATAAAAAAGCCTAAGAAAAAAAATAAAAAATTACTCCCTCTGTCACACTATAAGTTGCTAATGTTGTCATTTTCATTCGTCTCACTATATGTTGCTCATTGTTTTTTTACCTTTTTTGGAAATTACTATTCACTTTTTTATTATTATTTTCACTACTTTTTACACTATTTTCATTACTTTTTCACTTTTCTCTATCATATCATTTATATTTTTTCACTTTTTCTATCACATCACTTAGGGTATATTTGTTTTGGGATTTAAGGGGTCGTAGCAAGTCATGGCTTTGAAATCATAAGATGTGAAAACCTTGATGAATAGTAAAAGTGTGTTTGTTTTGAGATTTTAGTAGGGTAGAATGTTATTTTATGTCAAATCAAAGTGTGATAATGATTGATTTTATAGGTATAATATGTATTTTATGAGTGTTGTGTTGGAAAGAGTAATAATATGTTTAATATGTATATTTAGGTATAAGAGTAACAAACATACCCTTATACTTTTTCACTTTTTCTATCACATCATTTATACTTTTTCACTTTTACTTTAATTCGTGTGCCAAAAAACAACGAGCAACTTATAGCGAGATGGAGGAGTATATTTTTTAAAGAAATGAAAATTTGTAATAGTATCGTTTGAATTTGTTTTTGTCTAAAGAAGAAATTGAACTAGGGGGGCGGAGGATGGAAGGTTGAAGATGATGGGTTTATTTTTCCACGATGTGATTTTCTTTGTTCCGGTTGCCAATCTATTTTACTATAAAATTGGTTTACATAGTAATTTTAACATTACTAATTATTTTATTAGAAGATATTAATTTAATAATAATATTATATAATAATATTAATTTATTTGGATTTGAACTATAAAATCTATTAGAAGATACTTTTTTTTACTGCAATTACAAGATACATATACTCCAGAGTTTGAGTAAAATTTGACTACATAGTGAGGTTATTAGGCCGTTGAGGATAAAAAATAAAAATAAAAATACAACACTTATTGTGACATGTCTCAATCATTTTACAATAATATACTAATAAAGAGTTGAAATTATGTGAACTAAACTTACAATTAATATCTTATAAGTAAATAATTAATAATCTTTAATTAATACTTTTAATAAAATACTTAAAGTCTTTATAATATAAACGATTATTCTCTTTAATAAAATTACCAATAGGATAATAATATCATTCAAACCTATATTTCACATTGAAATTTATGGGTACAATACTTTGTTCACATATACGAGGTAAATGGAGGCGCTGATTATGAAAATTGAGATGGGTAAGAATTTGAATTATAAATTTCTAGGGGCGGACATTGGGTCGGTTTGGGCTATTTTACAATCAAACTGAAATAACCAAAATTTATAATTCAGAAATTGAAATCGAACCGAAACTTTTGAAAATCGAAAAAACTGAAACTGAAAAATCGAAATATATATTGGGTAATTCGATTAAAACCGAATTTTTAAATATATTTCATAATTTATGTATAATCTAATTTTTCAAATATTTTTTAAAATATATTTTATAATTTTATGTATAATCTCTCTTGCTCTCAATAAAATTAGGATTTTGAAAGAAAGGTTAATAAATATTATTAAAATAATTCATATATATTATTTATATAATATAAATATAATATATATTATATAATATATAATATTTCGGTTATTTCGGTTTTTATGGATTTATAACCGAACCAAATTGAAAAAAATTCGGTTATTAAAATTTTTAATCGAACTAAAATTTTTAACTGAATTAACCGAACCAAATTAATCAAAATATTTTGATTCGATTCGAAAATTCAATTTTTCGATATTTTGCTCACCCGTACAAATTCCTTTTACGTGTGTAGGTTTCGCAAAATTGTATAAATTCTTCAGGGGCATCAAAGGTAATTTGGGTGCTGTTTATTTGATTTCAGTCGCGTGACGCATTGCTCCCTCCCCACCCCCACTCCTGAAAGCCCTAGAGAAACCCTCTTCGGCACTTCCTCCGCTTCGCTCTCTCTCTCCACCATCCCTCCCCGGAAACCGCTGTCTTGAACCTGCGATCTAGCTCTATATTTCGGTATTGCTACTCTCCTTATCTCTCTTTGTCCTTAGCACGAAGTTAGTGAAGTGCTCATTTCGTATTTGTAATTATTTAATTGTTACTATCATTTTGTAGATCAGGAGCAGTGTTAAACGATGTCGCTCAAGGTACTGAATCCGAACGCTGAAGTGGTGAACAAGTCTCATGCACTTCACATGAACATCAACGCCGCTAAGGGCCTCCAGGATGTGCTTAAAACCAATCTCGGTCCCAAGGGAACTATTAAAATGTAATTTTTATAATTTCACTTAAATTAGTGATATATGTTTATTATGGTTATTGATTTTGCATTTGTCATTTCCAGGCTCGTTGGTGGAGCTGGTGATATTAAACTCACCAAGGATGGTAACACGCTTTTGAAAGAGATGGTTTGTTACTATTTTTTTGCACTCTATTTTTTTTTTAAATCTTGTTTTGTATGGTACCTTAATTATGTGAATGTAAACAGGCGCTACTTATTTACATTTGGCCCATTATTGATGTTTGGCTGGCGGCTGCATCATGCTGTTCTTGTTTTGAAGTTAATGTTGTGAAATTGATACTGATAGTGCGCAATATTTTGTATAAAGTTTAGCAATAAAACGCTGAAAAATACAGCTTGTCTTTGGCTTCTATTGTTACTGTTGATCTTAGTATTGGGTGACTGAAATTACTGTTATAGAATTTGTTGCATATGGGCATGAACCTTCTACTGGTTGTTTAAGTAATAGTGTTCAGTTTAGAGTCTTTGAGTGGATTTATCCGACAGAGGAGCCTAGTGTGATTCACAACATTGGCATGGAATTAAAGGAATAGACATGAATTGGCACCAGAAATAATCTCGAAATTATATATTCGAACTTGAAGTCTGAATATATAATAGTCGGGTAACTAGGATGCTGATCAGGTACCATAATCACATATTGTAGGTATTAATCTATTAGGTTATTCTGCAGGATGTCTGTTATATTGTGTTGCTTAATTCTCAGAAATTTAGATTGCAATTTTTTTATGATGACAGCAAATTCAAAGCCCAACAGCCATAATGATTGCCCGGACTGCTGTTGCTCAAGATGACACAAGTGGAGATGGTACCACTTCTACAGTTATCTTTATTGGTGAGCTTATGAAGCAGTCAGAACGCTACATAGATGAAGGTCAGCAAAGTTTATTTTCTTAATAAATATGCACTATAGTGTTTAGGGTTCTTTTGGTATTCATGTTTGATGTTTATGATACTTCAGATATTTTGAAAAAAAATAAAAAATCATATCATCTGTGCTATTCTTGTTAAGTAAGTACCTTTACTGTAAGGATGGATGCAGATTTTAGTCTAACTCGATCAATAAGTGATTGCTTCAGTTTAATTACAAGGAACATCCCCTCTACTCTTTTGAAAAATAATGAATTGAATTAGATTGTTCCCAACAAAGAGTAATTAACTATTATCTAAATAGGGAGACTGAGGATGGCTGTAAAGGCCGTTTTGAAATCTCTGGTTCAGGTGTTCTGATTATTAATGAATGGTAAGCTGATATTGGCCGGCTTGTAGAAATCTCGGATATCAGTATATGTTTTGACTATTTGCAATTTATATATTGTGGCTCTTGGTAGTTTTGAAACATAAAGTAATCCTTCTTCAGGAATGCATCCACGTGTCATAGTTGATGGATTTGAAATAGCTAAGAGAGCAACACTCCAATTTCTTGAAAAATTTAAGACCCCTGTTGTGATGGGTGATGAACCTGATAAAGAGATATTGAAGATGGTTGCAAGAACAACATTGAGGACAAAGGTTCTCCATTATATTTCTGAGTTACATTTATCTTTCTTTAATCTTTAATTATGTTCTTACACTTCCTATTACTGCTTGTTACTACACAGTTATATGAGGCATTGGCAGATCAACTAACAGACATTGTTGTAAATGCTGTAAGTGATTTATTTAATCTTTATTTTCTTTCACATATTTGTTCAAGAGATTGATTGAAGCATGATGTTAACTTTATTATGAATTCTCTTATTTAGATGTAAATTCTTAGTTAATGCATTGTTCTTTTAATGCTCCAGGTTCTCTGCATCCGCAAGCCTGAGGAGTCTATTGATCTTTTTATGGTTGAGATAATGCACATGCGTCACAAGTTTGATGTTGACACTCGTCTGGTATGCAATTTGTATAACTCAAGAACTGATTTAAATTCTTCTTTAGTTTGAATTATATAGTCCTTGTATGTGTTTGCCTTTTGATATACTCAATCTCTTCCATAAATATTTGATCAAATTTAGAATTTGGTCTGATTTATCACTGCAGAAGAAATTTTACCCTTAAAATTCATAGCCCGTATTATAGAAAAAGTTCTCGTCATTTAGGCTTTGCCCCCTTCCCCACTCTATTGGGATATGATAACCTAAGACATGTTCAAAATGGTTGTTGGGTTGTATTTTTGCATTAATTCTAATATCTGCTTGCAAGATTATTGGCATTGAATTTCCTGGTGATTCATGAAGTAATGGCTGTTACTGATATATACTTATTCATTATACTGCTGCTGTTTCAAGGTTGAGGGTCTTGTTCTTGACCATGGTTCAAGGCATCCAGATATGAAACGTCGAGCAGAGAATTGTTATATTTTGACTCTTAATGTATCATTAGAGTATGAGAAGAGGTGATGTTTTGTCAGATGTTGTATGAGGTTTTACTCTCTGTTGCAGCTGTTTTTTCTTGATATCCATGAGTTGTGGAACTGATCTTCTGTTGTTCAGTGAGGTAAATGCAGGATTCTTTTACTCAAATGCGGAACAGAGAGAAGCAATGGTTGCAGCAGAAAGGCGATCCGTTGATGATAAAGTCCAGAAGATTGTTGAGTTAAAGAACAAGGTATTGGATCTTGGCCTTGCTAATTATCATTCCCATTGGTTATGATAAATTGTCCTGTTATTTTCTTGTCAGAGATGTTGACCTTTGGTGCTACTTGTAGGTGTGTTCTGGTAGTGATAGCAATTTTGTTATCATTAATCAGAAAGGAATTGATCCCCCATCATTGGATATTCTTGCTCGAGCTGGAGTAAGTTCCCTCTACATCTTGAGTCATTTGACTGTATTCTATCATAAGCCATCTGCATACTGTGATACATAATATAATCCATATATCTTCTTTTGCGGTATATTCCATTTTAGAAGTTTATGGTGATGGAACCAAAGGTTAATGTGTGTATGTATGTTACTTCATTGTTGTCTGCGGCCTGTTACTATCAGTAAGAAACTCTAGCAAGTTGATTAGTCTGTGATTTAGTTGAGCCTCCCAAGTAATTAAGGAGATATACAAAGAGGTTAAGACAGTTGAATGAATTGATGGAAAGCTCTGTATACTGCTAACATTGGAGTTGTAGACCTCTTCACTTGTGAAATTTTCAGCCTCTCTTTGAAACAACATGTTTATGCATAGATCTATCTGTTCTCGTCAGAGTTAGTTTGTGGCTTTGTGCTACTGAATATAATTTGGTTAATAGTGGAAGTGACAATATTGGTGTTACTGATACAGAAAAGGTTCCAGTCCTTTTCTAAATCAAGAATTGTTTTTCCACCTTCAGTGTTTGGAATTGAATACGGTTTTCTTGCCTTGTGAATGGTTTCATGTTAATCATTTTTCTCCCTCATCTGCACTATCAATCACTTATAGTTTGTTTTTACCTTTGCCTGTGTTTTTAAATTTATAGCATTCCTGTTTCATTATCATTTTTGCTCTCTATTGTTCGAAATAGATAATTGCCCTGCGAAGGGCAAAAAGGAGAAACATGGAGAGATTAATTTTGGCTTGTGGAGGAGAAGCTGTCAATTCAGTTGATGAGTTAACCCCTGATTGCCTTGGTTGGGCTGGACTGGTCTATGAGCATGTGCTTGGAGAAGAGAAGTATACATTTGTTGAAAATGTCAAAAATCCCCACTCATGTACAATTCTCATTAAAGGTATTTTTTGTTTGTTATCTGACTCATGGAGTCGGCAGTGGTAGACTTTGTTCTGCTAATTGTTGTAATGATATGGTTTTTTTTAGTGACTATTTTTTTATAATGTTAGATTCTAGTGATTGTGTAACCTCTAGTGCACCTTCCAAACATCATGCAGGACCAAATGATCACACAATTGCTCAAATTAAGGATGCTGTCCGTGATGGTTTGAGGGCAGTGAAAAATACAATTGAAGATGAAGCTGTTGTGCTAGTGAGTCCTCACGTTTTTTAAATTTTGCTGATTTTGATAGTGAGCTGTTATTATTTGCTTGCTTCATAAGGGACAACATCCACTATGATACTCTTATTTAGTAAATGCAGCCTTTAAAATCTTGGTGACTTCGTATCTAATATCTTTGCTCTCATGTCCTATGAATTGCAGAACAAGGGTTTAGTATAGCAGTATAGCTTATTATCTAAGAGATAAGTATTGGCATGAGTGTCTCAAACGATTTATTTTACATTTTGCAGGGTGCAGGAGCATTTGAGGTGGCAGCCAGACAATATCTAGTTAATGAAGTCAAGAAAACTGTTAAAGGGGTATGCAGTTCTGTTGGTCTGCCTCTTTGGACTCCTTACATTAGGACATACAATCCATGTTGAACTTTCTTAAACATGAAATCTCTGCCTCTTTTCTATCTTGAACGTTCTCAAACGTGCCATCATTTTCCACCTTTTTTCTATCTTGAATGTTCTTAAACATGCAATCATTTTTCCCTCTTTTCTAGAATAGGTGTTTGTAGATTAGAATGGGTTATATGAATTTACTTTATGTTTTTCTGGGTTTTGATCTGAAACTGGTGAAACTTTGAACAGCGTGCTCAACTTGGTGTAGAAGCCTTCGCCAATGCACTCCTTGTAATACCAAAAACACTTGCTGAGAACTCTGGTCTTGACACCCAAGATGTGATTATTGAACTTGAGGTAATATATATCTTGATATTTTAAGTATGCAGGTTTGTAACATAGGGCCATTATGAGTATAATCTGTCATTATGCAATAACATAAGACTGATTTAACATAAGGCCATTATGAGTATAACCTGTATAGCTGACTCCACGTAGAGGGATTTAGGCCGGGTCTATTGTAACATTGATCCATTCTTTCCAGGGGGAACATGACAAGGGTAATGTGGTTGGGCTTAATCTACACACTGGAGAGCCTATTGACCCTCAAATGGAGGGTATCTTTGACAATTACAACGTCAAGCGTCAACTTATAAACTCAGGGTATGTCCAAAGACTTGTTCTTGCCATGCTAAAATCTTGAATTCTGCTGTTTAACTTTTTCACCCCTACAATTTGCTTCTATTTTTTTTATCTTTTCTCCGCTACTCTGTTGCACATTATCAGTCCTCCCCCCTTCAATTAAGGTATTCTCTTCTACAGCCCTGTGATTGCATCCCAGCTGCTACTTGTTGATGAGGTAATTCGTGCTGGTCGTAACATGCGGAAACCAACCTAGTTTGCCTGAACTATTTCACATGTGACTTGGGATTTGTTTCTCAAAATGATTGTTATATTGAGGTTGGAGGGGGTCATGGTCCGTAATGATTTGTCTAAGCACTTTCTATGTAATCATTCTGCACTGCGAATTTTGATTGATCATCTGCCCTGGCCCTTGAGTTTTTGCTCGGTGCGATTTGTGCTTGAAATTACGGATCTATTTATGTTTTGGGGACCTTAGTTGTTTTGAAGCTAGAAGTGATCTGAAGAGTAACAATTAACAAGGCTTTTTATTCTTATTATTCACCTTTTTTTTCTCTCAGCTGTTTGAAATTTGTGATATTAACCTTTTCTTTTTGTTGCCTTTTGTTTTTAAATTTGTGGTACTCGTCTAAAATTGATGGTAAATAACTAGCCATGAAATGTCCGGTTAGTTGGTCGTGGTTCGTAGGTTGGTTGACACACGGGACTTTATGAAATCTCTGCTGGCTTCAACTTGACTTAATTATAACAAAAAGTTTATCCTAAACAAAATTGCAAAAGGATTAGTTAAAGATTTGTTTAATCAGTATTTGTGAGTGTAAATTGTTTTTTTATTAAGGGTAAATGAGTCATTTATAAGGAAGAGGTATTTTATTAAAGTAGTTATAATTTTGTGTTGTATATGGTGTAAATAAATGGTGTTTTTTAAGGGGTAAATTTGAAATGATTGTGTTATTATTTTTGCTATTTTTGTTAGGATAATCAGTGGAGAAAGTTTATTTTTATTGGCATGAAAATTTGAATTTGGGGTGCTTTGTTTGTTCATGAGTAACTTGAACTTGTATAAGTTGTGTAATTTGGTGTTCTTTGTATCCACCGGATAAAATATATTCCCCCGTTCCATAATTGTTTTCACACTTTTCTTTTTCGTCCGTTCTACAATTGTTTTCACACCCTATAAATAGAAATTATTATTTTAATTTTATCTTCACAATATTCACATATTAATACAAAATGTCACTATTTTTACATTTAATCTAATTAATTTTATTATTTTAATAATATAATTTTACATATCACTCCATGTTTTTTAAAAATTGTGCTATTTCACCTTTGGGACTCCCTTGGTAGGAGATTTGAATTGAAAATAAGTGTATAATTTTAAATTCTATGTCAACCGATATAACTTAGGTGTGATTTTAAAAAATTTGAGCCATCGTGACTACATACCTACTCAATCAATTTAATATTTAGGTTGTATTGTATGTGCATCTCCTCTCCCTTCTCATTATGCTGATGCTGGCTTAAATATTTTTTTAAAATTATAAAACAGGTTCAATAAATGCTATTAAATCAGCTGAAATCAAAGATTCCTTTTTCTGTTAGATGGTTCAAAATTTCATGGAGAGAATTTTTTAATATCTAAAATGACATTAAAGAAATTTTAACTTCTAAATTAAGTTTAACTCTTTATAAATATTTTTTATTTATACTTCATGTTATTATATTTTTAATGCACCTTCAAACTTCTCATAGATAACTCTTTTATAAAATTAAAAAAATTAATATATCCTTAATTCTACATATTGTACTATTAATAAAAAAATTCTATTAAAGTCCTTGTAATTTTTATTTAAATAATTTAAATTGAAATGTAAGGGAGTAGCTATTATTGGAAAAAGTTCGGCTCTGACCTTTACCCACCAAATCTATGGAGGATCACTGATTGATTTATTTAGGCCAGATTTTACAAATTAATGTCCTTAAATCTCAGATTTCTCTCCCTTAATTTTCGCAAAATAATTGAAGCTAAAATCTTCTTCTTCTTTTGCAACATAATGTTAAAAAAAGAAAAACATATATCATGGCATTCAAGCAATTTTGCTTTTCATTAACAAAAATCCGAATCCAAATTTCTGAGATGGGAAATTGAAACATATTGTAGAGAAGCTGCAGTGAAACAAGGTAGGGCCCACGGCCCATTACAAATCTCGTGACATTGAATGATGGGAGCCAGCGCAAATGACCATAAAGGGTTTTGACGAGTCATTGCCAGCGTGTCGCATCCTATGTCCCCTCTATAATAGTAAACTCCGCCGGGGCCCACCGGCTTGCTCCTCCTCATTGGCCCGCCGCTCTTTTCCCCCAACTCCTACTATTTAAACCCCCTCCACCAAAATCTTCTACACTACAGCCACTGTTGCCCTCGAAGCCCATTTGCATTTTCAAATCAAATCCAAGATCTACTACTGCAGGTCCACTCTTCGTCTTCTTCTCTTCCTCTCTATTTTACCGATGTTTTGATCTTTGTTCTCTCTCTCTTTTTCTTTTTTTTTGTTCTGGAGGTTGATTTTGAATTTGGTATTTGGGGATTGGGATTAGGGTTAGGGTTACATATATAAATTTGAATTTTGAATTTTTTTTATTTGCCTGATTATATCTGAAATTGGAATATTAGATCTGCGAATTTTTTTACTTCGATGATATAGTTTACTTGATTTTGTATGTTTCTGACTAGGATCTGGTTGTTGATGACCTATTTTATACTTGTTTAACTTAAGCCGGTCGTAGTTGAAAGAGATTTAAGTGTCGGTGGAATCTTATTTTTAACTTCTGTTAAGTAGATTTTGCTGCAGTTATATTCTGGAGAAATGTTAATGTGGAATCTCGACTGGATGTTGAATTTTTAATTTAATGTAAATTGTTAAAAAGTGTTATTTAAATTAGGTGTTTTGTGGTCGTCTCTTCAACAAGCTTATGGGCACACTTCTTGTTGATGTTGTATAATGTGGTGATTGAAGTTGAGGCTTGTATTTGTTATTTGAACAATTGGGCCATTGATTATTGCATGCATTATGTTAATCTCAAATCCTTATTGTTTTCTGCAGTATCAATCACTAAGTTTTTGTGACACTGGACTTTCTATTTCTGATCAATGTTGTTGTATTATCTGTATTAATAAACTGGTGCACGAGCTAAATATTAGGTTTGTGGAAATTGCTGCAGGTTTAATACTATTTTAGCTCATTAAAAATGTCGCCAGCTGATTCATCTCGTGATGAAAATGTATACATGGCCAAGTTGGCCGAACAGGCTGAGCGTTATGAGGAAATGGTTGAGTTCATGGAGAAGGTTGCAAAGGCAACTGATAATGATGAGCTAACTGTGGAGGAAAGGAACCTCCTCTCAGTGGCTTACAAGAATGTGATTGGAGCTAGGAGAGCTTCATGGAGGATCATCTCTTCCATTGAGCAGAAGGAAGAGAGTCGTGGCAATGAGGATCATGTCAACATTATTAAGGAATACAGGGGAAAGATTGAGGCAGAACTCAGCAAGATTTGTGATGGAATTTTGGGACTCCTCGAGTCCCATCTTGTTCCCTCAGCCTCTTCGGCTGAATCCAAAGTATTTTACCTGAAGATGAAGGGTGACTACCACAGGTATTTGGCTGAATTTAAGACGGGGGCTGAAAGGAAGGAAGCTGCTGAGAGCACTTTGCTTGCGTACAAGTCTGCTCAGGTAAATTACTTTGCCTGTAATGACTACGCATTAATTGTTGATAACTTCCTTGTGACCTGTTTTCATCTCTTTCAGGATATTGCATTAGCTGATTTGGCCCCTACCCACCCAATAAGGCTGGGACTTGCTCTTAATTTCTCAGTTTTCTATTATGAAATCCTCAACTCTCCAGACCGTGCATGCAACCTTGCAAAGCAGGTAACTTAAGAATGTACCCACTTAGGACAATAATGTGATTGCTCAAGTACTTTATGTCAATTAGTTTGTTGAAAGACTTCAGTATATTGAAAATGATGCTAAATGTGGTTATTTTGTTAAAACAAACATACATTTCTAATGGATAATGGTTAAGGCAGAATCTAAGAATTTTTCATCTGCAGTAGACACCATTTAAGCCAGCTAAACAGTCTTGACATTTCATCTGCATTTGGATTGATTTCTAGAAATTGAAAACAGATGTGTGTTCTGTTTTTATAGATATTATTTGTATAGAATCATTATTTCATCTGCATTATCTGTTTTATAGATTTCATTATGAAATGTTGCTGCTCTGTTACAGGCTTTTGATGAAGCCATCTCTGAGCTAGATACATTGGGTGAGGAATCATACAAGGACAGCACATTGATCATGCAGCTTCTCCGAGACAACTTAACTCTTTGGACTTCTGATGTAGCGGTATTTCCAAATTCTCATGCCACATTTAAAAAAAAAAAATCAAAGCTAACTGTGCTTCTCTTAATTACACTTTCTGTGTGGTATTTTTTTCCCTTGAGGACATTGTCATTTTTTTGTTTTGACAGTGATATATCCCTTTTCTACCTGACCAACAAATATCTTCCTATGTGCCAAGTTAAAATGCTGTACTGATAACAAATTTTTCTTATTATAGGATGATGCTGGGGATGAGATCAAGGAAGCTTCAAAACGTGAATCAGGCGAGGGACCACAGTGATGATTTGTACTGCTATATGTTCTGCATTATGTTGTTTTAGTATAGAGCCCTTCTATTGTAGGAAGACTTGATGAGAGATATCTTGTGTGGCTACTGGTGTTTCTTAAGTATTGAAATATTCTCTCTGTTTCCTTGCAAAAAAAATTGGTTGCTTACATTCTTTCTATCTGCGGTTGGGGTGTTGATACCCACGGTATTTTTGGTTGGTGATTCCGCTTTTGCGGTCAAGATGGTAATAAACTGAGGTTGGTCTAGAGTAAAAAGGCCAGCTCTCTTGTACTACAAATGACAGCTTTTATTGTTGTTGTTTTTTTTTCTTTGCGAATTTAATCAGCGCACAGCAGGTCTGCAGAAAATCTTATTCATAATTTTTTCAAGGGTTAATTCTACATAAATATATCACATTTTACTCAATTTTCAATTTAATTCTAAACTTCACAATTATTATAAAAAATACAACCTTTTAAAAGAGTTTTAATTCGATACAAATTTTTTTTCCGGTCAGCAACTGATGATGTGTCTCGTCGGAGCGTGTGAAATGTTGTCACGCTGGCGTACACGTGTGAAATTATTTTTTTTACACGTTATATCAAAATCTAAGATTTTTGGGCAATTTTTAAGGGTTTTGATTGTCGTTTCAAGTCCCTCTTAAATATGGTGAAATTTTTTTTTTCCATGGTGTTTTTCATTCAAAAAAATATTTTTTTAATACAAAATTTTGTTATTTTTTATATCTATAATATTTGATGTGGATAAAAAATAAAATATAAAAAAACAATTTAACATGTGTACACCATCGTGACAACATTTCACTCGCTCCGGCGAGACACATCATCAATTGCTGGCCGGAAATAAAAAAGTGTATTGAATTGAAACTCTTTAAAAGGTTGAGATTTTTTATAATAATCGTGAAGCTCATGATTAAATTAAAAGTTGAGTAAAAGGTGATGTATTTATATAGAATTAATCATTCTTTCAATTTGTTTATAAAAAAATTGAGTTTCTTGAATACTAATTTCTCAGACGAAGCAAATGTAGAAATGGCATATAAAACTATCTTTCAGGAGCTTAAAAATTACTACATTTTATCTTGATATTCTGAGTGATTAGTGAGATATGATGTCAAATTGAATGGGTTTTCTACGAGTGGTAGACTTTGATTTTCTTCTTCTAAGTACATGAAATTAAAAAGAAAGAAAAAGTATATCAAATAGCATATTATAAAGTATCTGATTTTGTGTTGATTCTTTATTATCAATAAGGTTGTATTTATTTTGGAATTTAAGTATGGAGAGCAAGATAAGGCTTTAAAATTTAAAAATTTTAATTAAAATATGAATAAGTAAATATATGTGTTTATTTTGGAATTGGAAAAAGATTAGATTTAACTTTATGTCAAAATAATATTAGGTTTTATAGGTATTTGTAGAATAGATTTTACAAGTTTTATAGATGTGGATGATTGAACATGAGATTTGAAAATTAAATTCTATAATTCAAATTCGTACGAGACGGGAAGCGCAAAGCCCTAAGTTCATTGATGCTAAATCCACAACAAACACAGCCTAGGTGATACACCGTACTAGGATCGCACCAATATGGCGTTAAATAATACTACCGAATTCATCATAACATTTTTGTGAACCCATAAGTTCCTTTATCAAAATTCAATGCATATTTTCTTATTTTATCACGCTCAAATATGGAGTCTTAACATTCCAGTTAATTTGGATTCTTCCATTTCACGGAAGACCTAAATGCAGATTATATAGCTAAAGGACTGAAACATACCAAGACAGTTAAAATGGACGAAAATTATAGAGAATTTCTCCTCTCATAAGAGGGAACAAGAGTATACTATAACACAAAACGACATCCAGTACCATCCAGAAAACGATCAGTGTGCCACCCTTTAGCTTGCAGCTCAGACAGAAATGGTGAAAACACATCCATCATTCTCCGATAACCCTCCTCCAACGCATTTTCACTAGGTATCTCGAACGATTTCTCAATCTCAGAAGCATATCCAGCAACTAACCATCCCCTTAAAGCATCTTCGCCAGTAGCATTACGGTCCAATATCATGTTTGTACACTTGATCCCACGGTTTAGAATAAATTTTTCTTCTGGGAATTTTTCTTTGACTTTGTGTAGCTGTGAGGGTTTCAGGACCTTGTGTAAAGGAGTTCCAACCTTAACACTTCCTGCCTCCTCTATCAACCGTCCAGGAAACAACAGATCTTCTTGATATCGAAGATCAGCAGGACTAGATACTCTACCGTTCTGATTTTAAATCACAAAAGAATAAGTTACTGGAAAATTAATGTACCAAATAAATGGAGATTGATTATCTGGTTATAACCTTCAAAAATTCTGCAACAATCATTGCAGTTCTCTGTGGATTTAGTGTGTTGATTGGAGTAGCTCGCATCTCTTCTCTGACACAGAAAATATGAACCAGAGATAGCAAAGGTCCGACCACCAACTACAAGATGCTCGGCATCAGCAAAATCATCATGCATCTAAATTTTATTTTATTTTAAATATAATAGCAAATATCATACTTCGGTTTCACAATTACATTCAAATATGGTAATATTAAGTTAATAACAGCACCTTTGGATTTCCATATGGGAAAAGAAGTCGGGATTTAACCGACCCCGCAATTGTACTCAATTCTATCCAATCTAAAACTACAGCATATTGTGGGTTCCTTAAGGGTGTGTTTTGTTTGTTGGATAAAACAATCTATCCCGTCAAAACATGCCTATTTTGGCGGGATAGATTATTTTATTCATCAAACAAAACACACCCTAAAAGTACAAAAGTGAAGTCGTGAGTGTCTAACCGAAGAAATTATAATTGAATTTTTGTTGAATATGAACCTAGTAGGCAGACATTAAATTTAAGGTTCTGAAACCACCTCTCTTCTATTTAGGCCAATCAAAGTCGTACATTCTATCAAGGAAACAGAAAAGCTGTACTTCTCTATAACAGAAGAATGGAGATCCCCAGAGAGAGTATAGGTATACCAATTTCTAACACAACATTAGATTCATTTATTTAGAGGAAAACAGAGCAACTTTCTCAATCCTTATTGACCATGAGATGTGATAGTTTTCAACTGCAATGCTATAGCACCTGATATACCACTTTTGACCCAAAAAGAAAAGAAGTTACGTTTTCATCATTGATCATTCATGCACATTCATGGAATACATTAACATATAATTGTTAAGATGCCACATGTGAGTTGTCCCACATTGAATTACTGTACGAAGCAGAACTAGCTTATAAACCTAGTACTCACTCAACCTATTAGCAATTGATTCTATGATGGCAACTCAGTGTTGGCTAGTGTTCTTCCTTTGAAATGGTTACACTTTTGTGAGGGCTGTACCAAGTCCTACTGTATTACGCGTGCATATCATCCTAATTGTGACCATTTAGATCCTTCAGACGCTCCACTCAAGCTTCGTAAAAGGTTTAGCAGCTTATAAGCCTTCATTTCTGTGTCATATATTGGTCATTCAACAACCATCATAAATGTAGATGTTTTCAGACACTGTAGTGGCTCAGAATATTAGGTAGTCCAATGCAGTCATGAAACAGAGTAATCTTACATTCAGTAGCTATGCCACTCTTTATGATGTGATAATTGGATTATTAAATTTCCATGATATTTAATACACCATTTACATTAAGTTTGGTACCTTTCTACCATATGTTAGTCATCCTAAAGTGACAACATAATTAGTTTAATTTAAGAATCTTGAAATTCGTTCTCAGTTTTATATTAAATTATCATATGATATTTGATGCATCACTCAAATGAGGTTCACATCTTTCCTAACATGAAAATCTTTTAAAATGCCAAAGCATGAATACAAATGCATATACTAAAACATTTCATTGTGTTGTGCAATGTGGAAACGTGGATACATCATCCAGATAATATAGCAGATATTAAATAAGAAGTTAATCACCCTAAATAATTTCTGAAGTGGAAAAACAAAATAGCAAACCAATTCATGTGAATTTACAATTTCTGACATTTAATGAGTTAGATTCAGTGGTGATAAGGACTAGTACCTTTCCCTGCATAGATGAACAAACAGTAGATGCTAACTGAATTCCTGCTCCTATTCCAAGGACATTAAACACAGTGGAAATGGCTTCACCCTTTGCAAAAAGATCACTCAGATTTCCCTCTTTGGCAAATGAAGAATATATGGGCAATCTCGTCGCTCTTGCTGCAACAAGTGCTATTCCCTGCTAAAAAGAAGATATGCTCAATGAGTCTCAACCACTATCCCATCACATACATACAACAGAAAATAACTACCCACCTTAGCAAAATTGCCAAGCCCAGCCAACTCAAGAAATAATTGTGGACATAAAGGAGAAATTACTTCCAAACCAGTACCAAAGTCATAAAGAACATCAGCTGCACACAGGAATATCCATTCCTTTAGAGATCCCATAGTATGGTTCAAAAAAAAAAAAACAAGATAATATACAACCAATGGCAATAAGATATCCGAAATAATCAGTTAAAACAATAGGACAGTGAAGAATTAATCCAAAATGACAGACCCAAAATCCTCCAGCTCTTGGGCTCTGAGTCCATTCTTGCACCCAAATTGCTACATATGAGTTTTCCAACATGTTGCATGCCATCTTTTAATACCTGCACTTAACAACACAAATTAACCGGCCATGAATGGAAGAGCTTTAGGAGCCATTTGATAAACTTTTCTAATTATAAACTCCTTACCCAACTAACAGCAGTAGCCTGTGCAGGTGTAGGTCGCAAGCCTGCAGCAAACAGAAGTGACTGAAAGGGAGTAAGTAATTGTGCAATATCCTTCTGATAGTGATGCACTTCAAATATTTTTCGTTTCGAGGTAAAAGAAAAATAATCTCAGAAGAAGACCTGGGTTGATAATACAGATAATGTTGCGCTGGTGAAGTGCTGCAAGGCGCGGAATTGTGTGTATCTAAGGTAACCTTCATTCACACTGTAAATGCACATCATAATTTGAAACAATATATAAATATGGTCTGTGATCTCACTTGTCATCCTGTTGAATGTAAAAAAGATTGGATAACCCCACTTACCTATACGGATAACCTGAAGGAAAAAATTTATTCAGAAAGGACTCGACAACCCTTCTGGATGCAGGTCTAGCATCATCAACTATCTTCATCTAAATTCAATAAGAAGAAGAACAGTAAAGTTAAACAAGATCTTGTACGAAAAATTCATAAAAATAAACAGCATTATCCTCTGGCATGGAAGTTCACGTTGGGTCAAACCTTTTGTTTCACCTTATCTAATTATTGGGATATAAAAAAAGTATTCAACCTGTACAACCTTACTAACAGAAAAACACTTCGCCCTGATTTTAGAACTGTTGATTATACCACATTTTTCTTTCTAAACTTGTAATTCAGACATTCCCAATGCATCAGCGAAACAAAGAGATCAATCACTAAACAACATGTAATTGCAGATTAAAAAACTTCGAAGAGTTGACGGCATCTAAGCTAAACATGGGGGAAGCAGGGGCGGCGAACAAACAACAGGAGATACATTTACCAAGTGGAAAGGAAGATGGCGACCATTCAGCGAATTAACCAAATAGACCATCAAATTTTGATTAAACAACACAAAAAATAAGAGCACAGCAGCTGTTCGAAGAAATGCGTGACAATGAATAAATTATAAACGCAATTAAAGCAACAAAGGAATAAACTCACAGAAAGTTGACCGTCAGCTGCGAACTGAAAATGGCGAGACATTGAATCCGATGTTTCAATCCACCATACGGGCGGCGGCGGCGACGGCGGATCATCAATTTTCTTTTGCATCTTCAGTATTTCCTGAAGAGTTAAAATGCAAGAAAAAAGTAAAATTAATATCCCATATTTATATATAATAAATATCTAACATGAAAATAAAGAAACGAGATTGGACTATAGAACAGAAATTTTGGTACCAAAAAATTCATGGATAAGATTTTGAAAGGGTTTGAAGAGACGGCGGCAATGTTCGAGACAGCAGAGACCAACAACCCAGGCAATGAATAATTATTTTCGAAAAAAGAAAAATAAAACACATATTCTTTTTCTTTTTTCTTTTTCAATGAAACACATGTGCTCTAATTTCTAAATAGGCACAGCCAATGTATTTAGGTACATCAAGCTACCAAATTTATTTTATTAATAACTTATTAAATTATTTCGCTTGATAGCGATAAAAGGTTTATTTTTTTACCGGAGGTAAAAAAAAAAATTTAAAGAAAAGTTGCGGCATATTTAAGCATATGTTCTTTTGTATAACTTAAATTAAATTAAATAAATTATAAATATAAAATTAAATAAATTATTAAATATAAAATTAAATATATTATTAAATTATTTAATAAGCATATCTTTTTTTTCAAATAAATTATAAATATAAAATTCTTAAAATAAAATCCCATCGTCCAAAAAACCTTAAAAGAGGTAGTATCATTATTTAGGAAAATTCAATTGATCGATATGATAAACTTTTTCCTCGGAGTAAATGAATCAAATATACAATTATTTAACTTTGTTTGAGCTTTTATGAGATTTAAATATAGAAAGATATCATATTTATCAATAGATATAAATTTATATGTTAATTGTGAATTGATAATAATATATAAATAAATTTAAAGTAATCAATTAAAATAATAATCAACAATCTACTGATGTATCATTAACGCATTCATTTCGATCGATAGATTGCATTGCATGTCCATTTAAATATAAAACAATTTTTATATTTTATTGACAATTAGCATACAAATTGTAAAAGCTACACACTTGAGACATTTCCTATCTCTCCCTAATTATATAGGTAAATATAAAATTAATTAATTTATATATATATTTTAACTTTTCAATGTTTTTCTTATTTGTGAAAAACATTAAAGTAACCCAATAAATATATAATTTAATGAGGATAAAATTGTTGTCACCCGACTTTGATCTCAAAACATGTGAGTAGACATGAGTTTATTAACTCTGATATTATAAATAAGTTTTATTATTTTTAAAGTCTTATTTAAAATTTTGAACTTATAAGCAAATATGAAACTAATTCATTTTTACATGTAAACTAATCTGCAAGTGATCCACGTTGATTGTAAGTTTATAACTATTGGTGATTTGTACATGTATGCATATATTGTTGTTACACACGTTAGTAGACTCAAACTAACGATTAAGCATGAGGATTTCCGATTTTAAGTTGACACATATTCTTGATTAATCATCGATTCCACGAGAACTGGGAGAGAGCATATAATATTAAACGTATATAAATTAAAATTGTTAACATAAAAACTCATGTGAAACGATCTCAATTACACGTAGTTGGCGGCTTCGTATCCACATGATCCGATTTCAAGTCGCCGTTAGTCTCATCCGATCCCCAAAAGTTAGCAGTCTTGACATCGTCCAGGATCATTAATCTTGAAAATTCTTCATGATTGTACTTGAGTGTAGCTTTCCCACCAAACTCACTTGGAAGATTCTCAGTATCAAAGAAGCTCTTCATAAGCTCCACGCCATCTTTATTGTTAGGATAAACAAATTTTATTTTTTTAAATGTTTTCTGGTCTATAAAATATTTCACAATCTGCACGCAGGAAGAAACTAAATTAATACCACTACGTTTTAGTAAAATAACTAATACTTTTTAGCTGGCGTTTTATGAAGGACTAATGATAAGTACCTTCCAAAAGGCTTGAAAAATCCTAGGGGGGCTGTAGAGGACAACGATCGAAAGTCTCTCGGGGTAGTGGTTCTGTAAAATGTGGATGATCTCCCGAGCAGTATGAATGGAAACATTTGTGTTGAGGGACCAACCCTTGAAGTCTATGAGCCATGACATTTGCTCTTGCCCGTAGGGGAGGTTCAGGATTGCGTTTTCCAGTAGATAAACGAGATGTCGAATGTTGTCCTCAGACGACGTCGTGTTCTGCTTTGCAGGCTTCATTATGAGGACGCTCCTTCCCTCTCTATCATGAAAATTAGCTCTCCACACTTTCCCTGTCTCGCCTTCGTGAGCTACGTCAGGCTACAAAATGCACGCATACAAGACCATCAATAGTCTTGAGATAAATTGGCGCAAAAAATTCATATGGATTCGAGTTCACACAATTTTTTTTTTTATTATTATATCACTATTGTGCGTATGAAGTATCACCATAACGAAGGAAACATAATACTCACCCAACGTATTTCTTCAGGTTTGTATTCTGATCTCCACTTAAGTGTGTCCTCCAACATTTTGTGGGCCTTGTCAACATTCCAATTTCGAGCTTCTAAATACCTCCTCAGGCATGCATCACTGCAAAACTTTAAGCTGCGACTTGAAAGGTGTCCCATTGCATCCCTGAGTTCTTGAACCAGCTGCTCCTCATCACCCAAAAACTAAGTCATTTTCTTGTTTTTTTTTTCTTTTCTTTTGACTAAGTAAATTGCAAATGAATTCATGATATAATGAAAATTTTCTTACTTTAACTTTTTACATTTAATAAAAGGTACGACTTTTAATTTTGTAATGGCACACATACAAAAGAGGCCAGCTATTGACACCATGAAAATTACTTTATTATACAAATTAATATACAGTTGAAAAATATTGTATATTTAAGTCGCCTTAGTCTTGTATGCACCAAGTGCACCGTGCAACACAAATTTATTTTTAAAAAGTTAAACAAAATACTACTGAAAAGTTACATATATTATTATTGAAAACTGTGTTTTCAATGGTGCAACTTTTCAATAATAATTTTTGTAACTTTTCAGTAATAAATTGTGTAACTATTTAAAAATACATTTGAATTGCACGGTGCTACTGATGCACAAGAGACTTACTCATTTAAGTGTACCTAGAAAATAAATTAAAGGGATCCTGACTGAATTTTAAAAAAAAATTAAAAAATAATGAATAATATGCAATTATCCCTAAAAATAATGGAAAATAAATGCCAATTTCTAATTGGATTGGCAGAGTACACTTAATTATGGTGTTTAATTACCTTTGTATCTCGTTCTGCAATGTCGATCTCGTGATCATGGTTATGCGACTTTCGCCTAAACATGGCCACCCAATTAAATTGACCACAAAGCTTGAGAGATCAGCTGAATCAAACAAAGAAATAGGCATCAATTAATGTTTAATTAAATTTATTTATTGATCTTGGAAACCACTAATCAAATGCACATGGAAAAAAAATCAAAACTTAGATATTTGGCTTATTATGATCCTCAATTCACATGTTACAACTTACAGAGATATTGATATATTATTGTTGAATTATACTAGTATTATTATTTGGTATCTTGTGTGTTATATAAAAATGTTGTAGTTTTATTGTAATGGATCAATTATATTATATTATATTTTCTTGAAGATATAAACTTTGTTCTTACCGACATATCATATCAACAAGAATAAACGTATTAAAATATATAAGATATATTAATTAGTGATATAATCAATAATAACTAAACCTGTGGAGTCATGGAAAATGCACATATACCTAATTTTTGTATAGATCCCTTTTTTTTAAGTGATTATAATTTTATATTGATTTAAAATATTTGTACAAATATATTTTCTTACACAAAAGTGTAAAAAAATTTGTCTGTGCAAACATTTTAAATTAATTTATAAACATATCATTTTCTTGAGTCATACTGTATTTTTTCAATATAAATAACATTAAATTTATTTCAAACATAAATTAAAATAGTTTTTAAATAGTTAGATTAGTCTGTTTCATTCCCCTGGAGGAGTGCTTATTTCAATTATTTTTTTACTTATTAAAAATGATAATTATCATTTTTAGGATCAGAGGAGAATAATTAAATAATATGGTACATATTGATTCAAAAAAATAGCTACATTTATAAATTGATTCACAATTTCTGAAAAAAAAAAAAAAAATCTGCATAGAAATATATTATTTTCTGCACAAAAAACTATTTGTAATTTGTGTCAATTTTATAAATCATTTTATAACTTTTCCTAAATAATATTTAAATATTTAATTATTTTAATGGAAATTCAAGTAATGTTTTAAAATTATTCGTAGAAGAATAGAATGAACGAGATGAATTTGAAATGGAAATTGAAAGTTACAGAGGAAAAAAAAAAAGTGGGATCATATAAATTATTGAATTTAATGATAACATAAACTGAAATGATCGGATGGATTCAGACGCCCTGCCATTTAAATAAGTAAGCAACTAATTAATCCACGTCCCAGAGTTTGATTAAAGGCGAGATCCATCGACCAGAAACTTAAATCATCCAAGAGAGAGAGAGAGAGGAGGAGGAGGGAGATCAGTCTATTAATTTGGCGTTGCAAATCGGTAACAATTAACAAGGAGCAAGCAAAATATCTAAAAAATACTACGTGCACAGGTATGAATTGATGAAGGAGCTACAGAATATGGAATAAAGTGAATCAAATTAATATTAAAATATGGAGATAATACCTTGAAGCAGGAATTTAAGATGAACAGGTGTGATCTCTGGACCGACTCTCTCTCTCTCTCTCTCTCTCTAAAGCAGAGGAGAATATATTAGTTAAAGTTTGGGGTGGGTAGAGTGAGAAAATAAAGGGTTAAAAACAAGTTTTTCAACGCCGGTGATGCACAAATGCAGAATAATTAATTCCGTTTCGGGAAAATAGCAGTCGTTTTAGTTTGTTGTATAGTCAAGGAGGCGAAGGTAAGCAATGGAGGGCAGAAGGAGGAGAGAGATAGGCATTGCCCATTTAGTTTGGTGGGTTGGGTGGTAGGTCGTAGGTGGGAGCCCCCACCGCTCTTTTGCGAGATTCGCATTCGGCACATCATTTTCTCATTTTTTACTAGTCAAAAGCTTTTATGAATTAAAAGTCCACTTCACGGGTTTGGTAATTATAATTATGGGCGTATGTTATGCAGATATTATTATAGTTAAAAAATTAATTTTTTTTTATAAAAGTAATACTTCCTCTAATTTTTTATAAAAGTAATACTTCCTCCAATTATGTATATATTTCTTGTTACTTGTACAAATTACGATAAAAATTAAAAAAATATGTGATGTGATAAGAAAAAATAAAAATAAAAATAGTGTAAATGTAATAAAAATAATACGTAATAAATTAAAAAAATTAAAAAAATAAATGAAAAATATATAATAAAATAGACGATAAAAATGAGAAATATAAATAAAATAGAGGGAGTAAGTATATATATATATGAATAAAAACAATAATAATAATAATAATAATAATAATAATAATAATAATAATAATAATAATAAATAATTATACGAATTTATTAAATTCAAATTTACAGGTAACTTACTCTTTTTACAAAACCCACGACTTCGAGTTGATGGGGCTTGAATTTGACAAAACAAATAATATTTACATGGTGTTTTTTTTTTTATCATAAAGTTCAGATATCAATTGGAGAAATAAATAAGTGATACTCATATTATAATACGTGCTTATCAATTTGTTTTCAAATTTTAAAGATATTGATTTCAATAGGAAATATTCTCTTGAAATATTATATTGTAGCATTATTTTTTATCAATATATATATACCTAACAAATTCATATGACATGGTACATTGTGAATAATTTTCACATTAAACTGTTTATATTTTATATATATTTTCATTAGTATTAGTTGTTTCACTAAAATATATTAGTTTGACATTAATATCTTTTAATAAAATTAATAATAATATTTTGAGTTGCACAATAAAATTGGGTTATAAGAGATTCTCCCAACAAATATTTATGAAGTTGAACTGTTATTATTAGTAAGCTATATAATAAATATGAAAAATATAGTAATCTATTTAAATTATACTTCTTCCGTCTTAGATAAACTTGCAGACTTTTTTTTTTGGACGTCCTACAAGAACTTGGCACCTTTACAATATTTACATATTTACATAAAATGACATTATTTTTTCATTTTTTTACTCACGTTGCATTCAATCCAACTGACTTATTTACTTTTTACATAATATTTTACAAAATTAACACTAAAAATACTTCTTTTTTTTTTACTTTATTCCACTTTTTTCTTAATACCCTTACGAATTGCTATGAGACGGAGGGAGTATATAATATATATTTATATATAATGTATATTAAATTTTAATGGATAAAATGGGTCCGAACAAGTCGGGTCAGTGTGATGTGTTACTGATCTCCACACTTATCATGATATATTGATGTGTTCTATTTAAATTTGTGAAACAAATATGAGAGTTATGTATTTGCATGTAAGTTTTTAGGTGTGACTGTGAAATGAGTGAGATGCGTTACAAAGAGTAACGATAGATTTATATATTTTTTCAAGTATGAGTTGAATTTTGAATATAACGTGGATTGCAAAATTTTAAATAAATTGTCAAAATAAACATAGGCTAAGAGTTGCTGTTTAAAAATATATTGTTATTTAAAGACATTTGTGTTAAATTTTGAGATTCGATTTTTCATATTTAGACAATTTTAATTTTTTATTATTTTGACATTAAATATTATAATAGATTTTAAAATCTAATTATTAATAGTTGAAATAATTAACTCAATTTAAAGTGTAACGCAGATGGGGCCGAGTTTTCGTGCCCAATATAGATTATGAAGGCCAAATAAATCAATCTAGTCTTAAATTAAGTATTAACGTCCATCAAGTTATTTGGGCCAGATGAATTAGGTTATCGAAGCCCATCAAATTTATGGTACGCCTACATCCACTTCTATAAATTACTACCCCATTACATTTTCACAAATTATTTAGATTGCAAATACTAAGATTGCATTCAAAATTTAGATACTAAACACTACAAGAGACCAATCATTTCTTTCGAAATCAAGATTACTGTAGATTTGTTTGGAATTGGTATCCATCGAGCAAAAATCAAGATTACTGTAGACCAATCATTTCTTTTGAAATCAAGATTATTGTAGATTTGTTCAAAATTGGTACTCATCGAGCAAAAAATATTTTCGACCTAATTTTATATGATTTTCTTTAATGTTAGATGACACAAATTCCTGACATTTTATTTTCATCTTCTTTGATAAAACAGTGAGAATTGAAAGTTTCTAAATATTTCGATCGACGATATCAACCGTTACGGCGGCGGCGTACAAACAATGTGAGTGTTGTCTTTCTTTTTTGCTTTACAACTTAACTTTTGATTTTACAATTTAGGGTTTTGGTTTTGTTATTTCAAAAGTTGTAGTTTAATTTTTTTTATTTTTTACAATTTGATTTCATTGTTATGATAGATTTGTAACTTAATTAAAATAATTGCAATTATTTATGTGATATAAGAATTTAGATATATTAATGATTTCATTTAGTTCTTATTATATATTTTATGTAATCTTTATATCGTCAATGTTATGTAAATTTGTAATATTCAATAGTTTTTTTATGATTACTCTCAGTCTCACATTTGCCTCCTTCAGATATTCCATCATTCTTTCATATTCAATAAAAAAAAAATCTTACTCACAAAGTTAAAAAAACATCTAGTTTATAATTTTATATTAAATATTATTTTTTTAATATGCTTTGTCATAACATATCTAAAATAAATTTTTGAACATAGGAAATATCTGTTATAATATATGGAAATATATTATTATATTAATGGATATAATATTAGGATTATAGTCCATGGGCTTTAGGCCCATAAGACTTAGGGTTAGGTACTCTATTTATACTGTATCATTCCCTTGTATTCTGGACATTCACATTCATTGTAAACGGCAGTTCTTTATTAGTATAATCTCCTGGCATGGTCGCCCCCAGACGTAGTCACTCCGTGACGAACTGGGTTATCAATACTGTGTTTTTACTTTTGCTTTACGCTTTCCTCTCAAGATTACAACACGTTATCAGCACGAGACTCTACGAGCGTTAAGGATTTACGAGAGGATTGCTCCAGCACAATTTTCGGGATCGGATTTCAATACTTAGATCTTATTTGGAAAATAAGCGATAACTCTTCAAATCCAATTGTCGATCACTATTGTCTACAAAAATAATTTAATACGTTCTTGATAAAGTAGGACCTAAGTGATCCCTTGTGCGGCTGATCAATCAGCGTCTGTAATCTTGGCTCTCCTTAGCATTCCTCATATCTAAACGTACTCAAACATACACTTAAGTGCTTATGGAGATTAATGTGTTGTGCTTAGTAGATAGTGCTACTACACATACTATCTTAAAAGATAGACAATTTTTCCAAACATTAACCGAAAAGAAAGGAAGTCTCACTACTATTTCCGACGACGACATACAGATCGTTGGCTCAGGAAGAGCCTCGATCATTCTACCTATGGGTACCGAGCTGATAATCGAAAATGCTTTATTGTATCCATAATCAAAGCGTACCCTCCTCAGTTTCAAAGACATTCGACAGAATGGCTATCACATTGAAACAAATACTGAGGACAATAGTGAATATCTGTTGATGACTCACTATTTAAATTGTCGTAAACACATCGTCGAAAAACTTCTATCTTTCTCGTCTGGCTTGTATTACACATACATCAGACCCTCAAATCTCCATATAGCTCTTAATCTAAAATTTAATGATCCAAACTCTTTCAAACTATGGCATGAGCGATTAAAACATCCAGAACAATCCATGATGCGTCAGATTCTATGTAATTCATCTGGCCATAACATAACACACAACAGAATCCCTTCTGTTAATGAATACATATGTGATGCTTGCACAAAGAGTAAGCTCATAATTCGTCCTTCTAGTAGTAAAGTAAGAACTGAATCTCCTAAATTCCTTGAACGGATTAAGGAGATATTTGTGGACCAATACATCCAGCATCTGGACCATTTCAGTACTTTATGGTCCTAATAGATGCATCCACTCGGTGGACTTATGTAACCATGCTATCCACTCGCAATACTGCTTTTGCAAAGCTTATTGCACAGATCATCCTGTTGAGATCTCAATTCCCAGATCATCCTATTAAATCCATTCGTATGGATAATGCCGGTGAATTCACCTCTAAGGCATTCGATGATTTTTTCATGGCACTGGGAATCAAAGTGGAGCATTCGGTCCCTCATGTTCATACTCAAAATGGCCTAGCTGAATCATTGATTAAACGTCTCAAATTAATCGCTAGACCACTACTACACAAAACGAACTTACCCGTTTCATGTTGGGGGCATGCAATCTTACATGCATCATCACTAATCCAATTCCGACCAACTGCATATCATGAATATTCTCATATTCAACTCGTGCGTGGAAATGAACCTAACATTTCCCATCTGCGTACATTCGGTTGTGCAGTGTATGTTCCAATACCACCACCTAAGCGAACATCTATGGGCCCACAAAGGAAACTCGGTATTTACATCGGTTTTGTATCTCCCACAATACTTAAATACCTCGAGCCTTTAACTGGGGATCAGTTTACAGCCCGTTTCGTTGACTGCACATCCGACGAAGATCTATTTCCGGCCTTAGGAGGAGAGAAAAATACCACAATTAATAAATGCCGTGAAATAACTTGGAACACAAAAGATCTTTAGTTCCTAGACCCACGCACAAATCAATCTGAACTTGAAGTTCAGAAGATAATAAATTTGCAATACTTAGCAAATAACCTGCCAGATGCATTCACTGATCATAAAGGAGTGACTAAGTCGCATATACCTGTGGTAAATGCGCCTCAAAGGGTTCAACTCCCTTTGAAGACAAATGTTAATCCCCCCATGCGCCAGAAGCGTAAAGGAAACATTAACATAAGCAAACCGAATTCGCGTAAGTGTAAAGCTAGCAAACACACTATGTCACCCCTAAAATCTCCTGAAGAGATTCGTCCTATAGACGAAAATCAGAGTCAAAATGCACGTGCAAAAACAATCAATGACTCTGAGAAAGCGGAATCATCAGACCGATACCCTTTGGGAAATGAAGAGGATCTGGTCGATGTAAACATTGAAGTTTCAACAAACTTCGTAAATACGGGAGAAACTTATAACAGAAATACAACTGTTGTCGACAACACATTTGCAGCCTTAATTGCCTTCACCATTTCTAATAATGATCTAGATCCTGAACCCAAAACTATATCCGAGTGCCGGAAGCGCTCTGATTGGGTGAAATGGGAAGCTGCAATAAAGGCAGAGCTATACTCGCTAAACAAACGAAATGTTTTCGGTTCCATCGTTCGTACCCCAAAAAATGTAGTCCCTGTTGGATACAAGTGGGTATTTGTACGAAAGCGAAACGAGAACAATGAGATTGTGAGATACAAAGCGAGGTTAGTGGCTCAAGGGTTTTCGCAGAGACCCGGTATCGATTTCGATCAAACTTACTCTCCTGTTATGGATGCCATAACATTCCGCTTCCTAATATCCCTGGCAGTTAAACTAAACCTAGAAATGCAGCTAATGGACGTAGTTACCGCATACTTATACGAATCATTAGATTCTGACATCTATATGAAAATCCCTGATGGATTAACTATTCCCCAAATGAGGAATAACGAACATCGTAGTATGTTCAGCATTAAGTTGCAACGCTCGTTATATGGCTTAAAACAGTCAGGTCGTATGTGGTATAATCGACTAAGCGAATTCCTCCTGAAGAAGGAATACGTAAATAACGAGGCTTTTCCTTGTGTCTTTACTAAAAAATCCCTTAATGGTTTTTGCATCATCTCGGTGTATGTGGATGATCTAAACATTATTGGAACAAGGAAAGAGATTGAAGAAGCAAGTTCAATCTTAAAAACTGAATTTGAAATGAAAACTTTGGGCAAAACCAAGTTCTGTCTCGGCCTGCAGATCGAGCATTTCCCTGAAGGAATACTGATACACCAATCAGCTTACCTAAGGAAAGTGTTGGAGAGATTCCACATGGATAAATCTCATCCTTTAAGCACTCCAATGGCTGTCCGTTCCCTTGATTTGGAAAAGGACCCATTTAGACCTAAAGAAGATACCGAAGAGCTATTGGGACCTGAAGTTCCATATCTAAGTGCAATTGGTGCACTGCTCTATCTTGCAAACTGCACTAGGCCCGATATTGCCTTTGCAGTGAATTTACTTGCAAGGTTCAGTGCCTCCCCTACGAGGAGACATTGGAATGGTGTGAAACATATCTTACGATATCTTCAAGGTTCACAAGATCTTGGTCTTTTCTATCAAAGAAATCAAGACAACACGCTTATAGGTTATGCTGATGCTGGTTATCTATCTGATCCCCATAATGCGAAATCGCAAACGGGTTATGTTTTCCTCTGTGGTGGAACAGCCATTTCATGGAGATCTGTCAAACAAACTTTGGTGACCACATCGTCAAACCACTCAGAGATCATAGCTCTATACGAAACCGCACGAGAATGTGTGTGGTTAAAGTCCCTTGTAAAACACATTCACGATTCGTGTGGTATCCCCTCTGTTGACTTAAGCCCCTCGATTATCTATGAAGATAATGCTGCATGTATTGCACAAATGAGCAATGGCTATGTCAAAGGGAACTTGACGAAGCATATATCCCCAAAATTCTTTTATCCTCACGAACTCCAGAAGAGTGGTGAGATCACAATAAAACAAGTACGCTCAAGTGACAATCTAGCTGATTTGTTCACTAAATCCCTTCCCACTTCGACTTTTGAAAAGTACGTACATGGAATCGGGATACGTCGGCTTGGAAGGTTGTTATCTTCAGGGGGAGTAACAAATGTTAAACAATCCTGATGATTGTATCCTCGAGCCCATTTGTAACACTCCACTAAGTAACACTTGTATTCTTCCTTGTCATATTATATCCAAGGGGGAGTGTTATAATATATGGAAATATATTATTATATTAATGGATATAATATTAGAATTATAGTCCATGGGCTTTAGGCCCATAAGACTTAGGGTTAGGTACTCTATTTATACTGTATCATTCCCTTGTATTCTGGACATTCACATTCATTGTAAACGACAGTTCTTTATTAGTATAATCTCCTAGCTTAGTCGCCCCCAGACGTAGTCACTCCGTGACGAATTGGGTCATCAATACTGTGTTTTTACTTTTGCTTTACGCTTTCCTCTCAAGATTACAACAATATCATATTTAAGGAAGAGACAATAGATTAACTAATCTCAAACGGGTCAAATGTTGTCAAACTATTTTTTTTTTTAAATCATTAGAATAAAAAACAAAAAGGCTTACTCAACAGTATTTTATTATAAAATAAATTTATATTACTGCACAGATAATTTTTTTTTAGTCCCATAACTTATTGAGTGTCCAATTTTGGTCCCAAAAATTTTAACTTTTCAATTTTGGTCCCGTAACTCTTAGAGTTTGTCCAATTTTAGTCTCATTTTTACCGAAAAAGTGAAAATAATACTACATCCGTCCACAAAAAATACGCTTATATATTTGCACGTGGTTTAATGCAATATGTTGGAAGATATTACAGGATATTGTGAGGTCCGATATGAATAAAGAGAATATCGTTGGAAAGTACATCTGACGTACTTTTCAAAGATATTCACTTTATTCATATCGGACCTCACAATATCTCGTAATACCTACCGACATATTATATTAAACCACGTACAAATATTTGAGCGTATATTTCGTGGACGGAGGGAGTATTATTTTTTGCCATGTACGGTGCACATGGTAGTTGAATTTGAAATTTTCCATCATCCTTGCTGATGTTTTATTATTTTTATAAGTGTTTCAATAATATTGGCAGCCACGTCAGCAAGAGTGCCGAGAAATTTCAAATTCAACCACAACATGTGTTATGCATGGCAAAACATAACATTATTTACATTTTTCGGTAAAAATGAGACCAAAATTGGAGAAACACCAAGAATTATGGGACCAAAATTGAAAAATTAAAATTTTTTGGATCAAAATCGACACTCAATAAATTATGGGACAAAAAACTTTTTATCTCAATATATTACACTAACATTTTTTTTATGTTTTATTGTGTTGTAGTTATTTGCTATATAGGCATATCATGAAACTTAATAGCTTAGTAGTAGTTATTCGTAGGGGTGTTTATAAAATCAAAGTGTTGAAATTCGGTTTAATCGATTTAGTTTTAAGATTTTTTGTTCGATTTTCAATCCTAAAATTTTAGAAATCCGGTATATAACCGAATAGACCAAATTTTAATTAAAAATTTAATATACTAATAATAAATGTGAATGATTGCGGGGATTAATGCGAGAATGTAAATATACAAAGAGTTGTCAAGCGACTCAAGCCTATCTGTACAAAGCTTGGACTTTAATTGTTTTTTTGTTTATGAGCCTCGAATGAATATATGTTTGTTGTTGTCGTGGTATCTTACTGAATGAGAGCATTTAATGCTGCGATTGGGTAGATACCAAATTGGTTGCCCAAATTTTTTGGGGCATGACTGGTTGCTAGAGTGACAACTTAGCTCAAATACAAATCATTTGACCAATTCAAGCTTGATTTTTTCTAAGTTAGCCTATGTCCCGCCCTTTTAGGGAGACTAAGTCACTAATTACATGTCATAAGTAACTACATCTTATCGTGTGGCTATTTATATGAAGTTCTGGGGTCGTCTCTTAGCTTCTCTAACTTCGTGGATTGGAATGATGAGAGCCATGATCATTTCGATATCTAATGAGGACTCGGTCTAACATCGTTCTGGGTGTGCTCGGGGCTGGTGGTGGTCTTGCACTAATCCTGGCGGCTTAGGGTAGAGGTGACATGACGTCGCTCCTCGAGTTTGATTGTTGGGTCCTTCTTCTAATCCTTGGTCCTTGAGAGATCGCTGGTCATCATCTTATTAGACCTTAGACCCATAATCAATTATGCTCCAATAATTATATATAATATTATAAATAAATATTATGAACTTAATTATTTTGTATTTATTTAATATTGATCATCCTTTGTATTATATCTATTTAATTTGTTGGTATTGAACTAAATTTAATGATAGTATGATGCATAATATTAGTTTTGATGAAATATGGATTTTTTTAATTTTTAAATTATTTTGGACCGAATATAACGAATTGGTCAAATCGAAATAATTTGTTTCGGTCCAAGCCACAATTTGGTTTGGTCAGTAACATAAAAATTTCGACTATTTTGCTTCGATAAAAAAATAGGACTAAACAGACTGAATAGATCAAATGACCACCCCTAGATATTTACTTGTATTGCATATGGTGAAATTTATTATGTTTAGAGGTGTAATTAGACATGTTATAGGAGAATTTGATAACACTAGTATTTATGAATAATGTGATGTCCAATGTCAATATAAAACATGTGTAATTGTGACAAAGACACATAATTCATATATGTGAGCTTCATAGAAAATCCATCATCTGATCTCATACCAAAATTGTAAAGGTTGTGTTTGTTTTGAATTTAGTACGGATGGACTTAAGATCTTCATGTCCATACGAGTTTGAGATTTAAAATTTAAATTTCAAATTCCTTATTCAATCCACAATTACAAGTACCTATATTCTACAAATACCTATAAAATCTAATATTGATTTGACATAAAATTAAATTTCACCATATTCAAATTAAAAAACAAACATTTATAACCAGGTGGGTTAACTCATCTGGCCACCGGACTCCTCACTTGATAGTTAAACACTTAAATTCCAAAGCAAACACAACTAAAAAGTATATTAAAATAGTTTATATATTTTGAGGTCAGTTACAAAATGATACATTTTAAATCACTATTTTCAAATTGATACAATACACAAAAAAATCAACTCAATTATTCAATTCATATTTACTCCATTAAACAATTTTTTTTTATATCAATTTAAAAATAATGCTTTTAAAATATACAAATTTAAAATTATTCCTATAAATTTGAGAGCTATTGAATTTAGAAATATCAATATATCACCAACCAAATATGGGATGAGAGAGCTCATCCAACCCATCCTTATTACCGCTGGCAAACAAACAAGCCCTTAGTATTAGCCTTGTAAGCCAGCCACTGCAAGCAAAAATGGAGATGGGCGGGAAAATAAAAAGTTGAAAAAACACTCGTAAAATTTTGGTTGGCGCTTCATCTCAGTCCCAGGGCTAAAATTCCAAATTCCTCCAACAATGTATTTAACGAGAACTGGATAGGCGGATTAGCGGAAGAATGGTTTGTCGAAATCCAAAAAATTTCTATTTTGTCTTGAGAAATTAGCTCTAGAAAAGAAACCCCCCCCCCACTTTCTTGAAGAATCTGCCGAGAAATTGGAAGTTGCACAGGGATGGCGGTTGGGTCATCTGGAAAAAATGGTAGAGTTAAGAGCCCTCTTCCTCTTCAGAAGAAGGAAATAAATTCCCAAGAGAATGCCCTTCCTTCTTCGCCTTCGAAGCGGAATAAATCCCCCGGAATTAG
>JAPKLY010000210.1:479526-531546 GCA_026898435.1 Prunella vulgaris | reverse complement strand
TTCCTTCTTCGCCTTCGAAGCGGAATAAATCCCCCGGAATTAGGGTTATCGGTGGCCGGATTTACGATCCCGTCAACGGGAAAACTTGTCATCAGGTACAATTAACCATTTCGATTAGGCCATTTTTCTATTGTTTGTTGATTTGGGGTTTGGAGGAATGTTTGAGGCTAAGAATAATTTTATCGATTCTTTGTTGTTACCGTCTATTTGTTTGTTCCTTCCTGAAATACATTGGCTATATGTTTACTTTCCAGACTAATTTACTTCATGCATGTATTTAATTTATATGTTCAAATCTGTACTTAAGCACAGATGATGGATGTTTATGTTTGGGAAGGAATCATTTATAAACCCTAATATATGTAATGTATCTTAGCATATGGATAATTAGGAAGGGTTTGGCCTATAAATGCCTGAACATATGATATGATATTAAGCCCCAATTAAGTGTGAAGTGTTCTCAAACGTATTTATTCTTTGTGATGTAAAGTAAGCAGTAGTCATAGATTTTTTCTGAATAAATGGTGATATGCAATGCCAGAGAGAGAAAGAGTGAGAGCTGCGTCTGTTATTAGCGTCTATAAGTGGACAGAGAGAGAGAGAGGGGGGGAGGGGGAGATCTGTCTGTTATCGTCTATAAGTGCACCTGTAAGCAATGTGATATGATTCAACATGCCTTATGAGATTACTTTGTTGTTGGGAATGTTTTTCTTTGTATATGCTTACAAATTCCCTTATCTGGATTTGCTTTTGTTCTCACATTTCAACTGTACATTGTGAAGTGTCGCCAAAAAACCAGGGATTTTGTAGCAGCTTGCAAGAGTTTGAGCAACAAGAAGCCATGTCCTGTTATGTATTGTCATAAGTGCCTTTTGAACAGGTTATTTCTATTTGTAGCTGTTATTATCTTTTCAGAAGCTCACAGTTGTTTGAATAATTCTTAATGCATCTTTTTTTTTTGGTAAGTAGGTACGGAGAGAAGGCTGAAGAAGTAGATGCATTAGGGGTGTGGAGTTGTCCCAAGTGCAGAGGCATTTGCAACTGCAGTATTTGCATGTAAGTCTTCAGACTTGTTTCTGATTGTTCTTAAGTGTCTTCCTCTTATTGTTGTGCATTGGTCAGGAAAAAGAGAGGTCATCAACCCACTGGTATACTTATCACTACTGCAAAGGCTACTGGATATTCATCAGTTTCTGAGATGTTGCTTAAAGGAGTTGAAACTTCTAATCAAGAAAATGTTGAACCAGTCATGGCTGCTCCTCCAAAGAAGGTGCCCTTAACCTGCTTGTTTAAGTTTGATGTTGTACTGTGGCACCACATGCATTAGAAATAAATATTCTTTTTGGTGAGCTGGATTTTCTTAAGTTATGTTTCTGAAATTTACAGGATGATGATGCTTTACCCAAAAAGCAGGGAAAGAAGAACTCCGTTGATAAAGTAGAAACAAGTTTGCATCAAGTTGACGAGAAGTCTAAGGAGATGTGTAAGGGTGTCGAAATGCATGACTGTGACAAGAAGTCAAAGGGAGTGAAGAGGTCTCGAATGGAAAAGGCTAGCTCATATAATGATGAGAAAAAACTGAAAAAAACAAAGAAGGATGAGCTAGTGAAGGTTGATGACAAAAGGACTGATGTCACTTCAACGAGGACAAGTCCTAGAAAACTGACAGTGTGCAATAAACCGATTAATGAAGAGGCACACATGATAGAAGAAGATGAAGCTAATGCTTCAAATGATATGATTGTTAGTCAGCAAATCACAGATTTTTATGCTGAGACCCCACTGCCTATGGGAACAGAGCTGAACAGTGTATCTAAAATTGATGTAAACACTGTTGATGTTGGCAGTGCCTTGCAGTTCTTAGAATTTTGTGCTGTTTTCCGAAAGGCAAGTGTTTCTTTTTATGCCAGTGCTAAGGCCCATGTCTTTTTTACTCTGTTGAAACTACATCTGTTTAAAATTACTTTACATGTCTCTATTCCCTCAATATGCATAACTTGTCCTAATTTAAGTTTTCCCCAATACCTTTCCTTATTTTTCTGTCTATGTGGTTATATTAACAGATTCTAGGTGTGAGAAATAGACATGGGGATTATGTTCTTCAAGACTTACTGCAAGGGCGAGCTGGAACTGGACGCAGAGGAAAATTTTATGCCACTGCACAGTTTCACATCCTCCTGCTATCTATTTTACAGAAAGAACAACAAGCAGAGTATGAACTGATTTACAGTAGTTTGGCAAGTGAGCTTTTCTTTATAATGAGTAAGTTGATAAACTGTGTTATTTTCTGTGCAGACGTGAAAAACTAAGTCCATCAAATATAAAATGGTTCCATGCACTTAAGAAATATTTATCTGAATCTCAAAGTGTTACTAAAGCTCAGTGGTTAGATTCTTTAAAGAAGGCATCTGATTATAAGACTTTAAAAGCTTCGGAAAAGCTAAGTCTTTTAAATGCTCTGTGTGATGAAGTTCTTGCAACTGAGTAAGTAAATATTCATTTTTAAGTTTTTCATGCACTCCAATACTTTTGAAGTTCACATATTATTACCGTGTTTCTCCATACATAGGAAGGTGAGGACCTGGATGGATGACCAAAACACCAAAGATGCTGAAAAAGTTAAGGAAGCTAAACTTAAAGCTGCTGCTGCAAAGCACATGGTAATAATAATTTTGTAAAGTTTCCTGTTATGGAACGAATGTTTACATAAGTTTAATCTTGTGAAACGTCTACTTCCCATGCAGAAGAAGAGTTTGAATAAAAAATTAATGAATGAGCGTGCCAAAGCAATTGTTGCTAAGAATGGTGAACCACTTTCCGTTTCCGAGAATGAAGCCATTTTCTCACGATTTGAACGTGAGAGAGAAGAAGCTCGTGCCAATTTGCTTGAGACACAGGGCATGCTCTCAAAAAGTAAATATAAATTCCTGTTTATATTATTCCATTTCCTAATAACCCGAAATTTGATTGAATTGAAGGTCTACATAGCTTTTTTTAGTTTACGTTTTCCATTAAAAAATTGTTTTATGAAAACTTGGATTTAGATCTTGAAGTATAAAATCCATTCTAGTTTGGATTTTAAAATCGAGTTTAAAAACTTAATACTACACGGCTACACCCTATAAATTACATATAAAATCTATTCATTAGTACCAATGACTACTATTCTACTTTCTACGTCCTACTTTTTACCCACCAATATAATTTACTCTTACACAATCATTTGATATAAAGCTAAATTTTACCGTATTCAAAAGCACAAAACAAACATAGATTTTAAAATCCCTAGACTTAAAAAACGCTTGGATTTCAAAAACTGAATTTTAAAAGTTACTTAAAACCCAAAACAAACATTTAGTAGAATAATAGTTATATTCGTATTGGTTAATAGTTTTTTATTGGTTAATTACAGGGTAAGTTTTTAAAAACCAGATTTAAAAATCTCAAACTAGAATGAGTTTAAAACTTTAAAATATAATTCTGGTTTTTTCAAACTCAAAATAAACATTCCCTTAATGTCTTCTTATCTGAAGGGTTGTGCTTTTGTTGTCATTATACTGCCATTTAGTTATGAAGGATTGGCAAATCAGAACACAAAATTTTAATGTATTATATAGTACAATTAACATTCATGAACCATCAATTGAGTTGCATATACTATTAGTCAACTTGGATGCACTTAGCTCTCAATTTTCAGCGATCTTCTTATATTGTGATAAAGTTGCCTTATTAATTGATAAATTATCATAAATGTCTCACAACTCTCTGTCAGCTACTTTCTAAAACCTCTCTTATGTTGATTTATTTTCTACCACTTTGGTGCTTAATTTGTAGAAACTCGGTATTGTGATGCTGTAAGAATAGAGCCTGTCTTTGTGGCATGTGGTGGTCGTAATGTATACTGGAAATTAAAATGCTCTGGAAACTCTAATGTACTGAGACAAAGTAAGTTATACTCTATATCATACTTTTTGCTTTCTTTTGCTTGCTATTGTATATCTGGGTAACCTTGTTGCATTTGTAACAGATGTTGGAGAGGGGGATGCTCTCACCTTAAATGAGAAATGGTTTGCTATTGATGATGAAGGAAAACAAGTGATTGAGAAGCACATTTGCTTTGCAAAGTAAGTAACTCTTGCAGCTTAGTTATGATCAGAGTTTGCTTTTGTCCAGTGGGTTCATACAAGTCAGTCAAATTGCTGCTAACATATTTTTATAGGTTAAGTATTTAAACAACTGAATATCAACTAAAATACTAAAGAAAGGCAAGCTGAACATAACAATTGGAAGAATTATTTTGTTTGAAGTATTTAAATCATTGAGCTCTTTCATTTTGGATATTGGGGTGAGCATGCAAGCACACTCAGTAGAGCCAAGTTACTCAAGGTTTAATGCAATCAAATGATTAATCAAATCAACATAACATAGCAAACAACATTCACACAGATTACACATTTACTTTGCCACTTTGCCATAGATACTTTGCCAATAGTTGTGGGCCTTCCCAAGGCTGTTTTAAGGACCCTAGTATTCCCACACGTAGAATTTGTGGACATTCTCAAAGCCATCAGACTTTAGTATTCCCACACCTAGAAATTTTTCCATCACATGTAAAATGGAGCATGTTCACATAGTATGCAATTCAATCAATTCATTTAAAACATTAAACAAAGAGTAAGAAACACAATAGAACTCCACCAACCACTGTGGAGTACCATGCACTTGAAACCCCACCTCAAAAGATAAAGATAGGAACAATGCGTAGATGCCTCGTATGAACTAGTTTTCGTGGCTGCCGTTGCTGAATTAACTTGAAGGAAAGGGCCCAAAATCACGCAGTAACAAGGTTGTTGATATGATGATTAGAACAAATAATATGCTTAGAAAAAGTAGTGTTTCTGAGCTGCCAATAAGGTCTGATGTTTGCAGAATGAAAATGAAAGAGAAATTAGAGGGATAGACTGAATATGAAGAGATGGCAGCTCATGAAAATCAGGAAAGATGGCTTTTACACTAAGTATTTGAAAATAAAACTGCCAGAATGTTTATTAGGCTGCTGTGAAACCGAAAGAAACTGTTTGCGACTTAAATTTGGGTAGTAAAAATCTGATTGTTTGTGCTGTTAATTGTTTTAATTGAGAGAAAGTAACGGGCTGTTACATCCTCTCTTACAACTATTTTGTTCCTGCTTATTTCCATTCTTGCACGCCGAGATTGCTCTCTTAGTTATAACATTATGCAGTGAATACATGTTACATGTTCAGATAGACTAACATCTGCATATTATGATTTGGTTTGGTGGTTTTGGATAGGAGATGAAACACCGTTCTAAATTGCTTTGTGTCAATCACAATGATGTTTTCTAAAATTTACCAAGAAGACTCTATAAGTTGCCATTATTACTTTTATACCCTGTTAGAATGTTGTTAAGAAAAACTCTCTTTTTGCAGGGAGATGGCAAAAAAAGCCAAGAGTCTGGCGCAGAAGAACTAGTGGTAGGTGATGGAACTTTATCTATTGGCTGCCCTACCTTTTTTGTATTAATCATATCTTATTATGTAGAATTCCCTGATAATATGAAAATTGCCTCCTGAATATGTTTTTGGTAGTGATGTAGCAAATGAAAATATATTCAAGTCATTATTTTGGAAAGATGCAATGTATTTCTGGGAAGACCATTTCAATGATGTTTCTGTTGGGAAAAATGCAAATGATCAAAGGCAAAATTTGAACTAATTTTCTGACTGTTTTATCTTTCGATGAATGAAGCTATATTGTTAATTACATTGGTTTAAATTATTGTCATTCTCAGGAAATTTTTCTTCAAATCTGTATTTGTGGCAACGGGATCGGAAAAATTATAGATGTGGAAATCTGGTTGGAAATTATTAACTTAAAAATATATACTTCCATCCTCCTAAAATTATTTTTTATATGTTTATTAGACATTCTATTATTATTTTTATACTTTAAAAAATAAAATAATTCATTCACAAAAGTTAATAAGTACTCTCTCTATCCCTAAATATTTTGCATATTTTTCCGGATTCGTCTCACAACACTTTATATTCTCTATAAATGGAAATAACTACTTTAACTTTATGCTTATAATATTCATATAATTACATAGAATACTATTCACTCCGTTCCATTATAAGTTGTTCATGTTGTTATTTTCGTCCGTCCCACTATATGTTGTTCATTTGTTTTTTATCTTTTAAGGTAATTATTATTTATTTCTTTATTATTATTTTCAATACTTTTTATATTATTTTCATTACTTTTTCACTTTTCTCCATCACATCACATATACTTTTTTATTTTTTTCCATTACACCACTTATACTTTTTCACTTTTACCTTAATTCGTGTGCCCAAAAGCAACGAGCAATATATAGAGGGACGGAGGGAGTATATTTTTACACTCAATTTAATTAATTTTATAACTTTAATAATATAATTTAAATATCATCTTTTATACTTTACTTTTTAGTTTTTAGATACTTTTCTTAAAAAGTGTAAAGAAAAGTGTGAACTTTTTTAGGGCAGGGTGAATACTATTTTTTTGCAATTTTTTCATACTAATTTTTTTTTTTATATGTATGTTACTACACATATAAAAGTTTTTGGATGGAAAAGTCTTGAGCCATTTATAATTGTAGATGCTTGTCAGTTCTAATGGAAAACATAAAAGCTATTTTTTGTTATGGAATTTAAGGCATGTAATAGTACTCCCTCCATCCCGTAGGAATTTGCACCCTACGGGACGATACATTTTTTAAGAAAAATTATTTTATATATAAAGTAGTGGCATATGGGTAAATATATGTAAAGGTTGGTGAATGTGCACGTAAATCAATGTTTTCTTTTTTGGTGGTGTGCTAATTTGTGTGGGACGTTCCAATAAGGAAAACGTGCAAATTCCTGTGGGACAGAGGGAGTATGTTTTTAGATTTTAAGTAAAATTTGATGACTTTTTGTTAAATTTAATATATGTGGGGAAGTAAAATAATTTAAATGGTTAAAAATCCACTATTTATACTTTGAGGATGTGAATTTGAATTACCATTTTTTCAATTAAAAAAAAGTGAATAGTGCGGTATTGTTATATTATGTTTGGGTTTTTTTAATGTAAAAAAAATATATGCAAGAATAAGTAGATAATTTTAGTGTAAATGTGAGTTGAATTTTTAAATCTTATTGTGAAGTATCGAAACAGAACAAGTTGTGGGATGTACCATTTCACACCCGGTCATCAAAATTTCAAAATAAAAGTATTTTGTTATATTCCCTCCTCCCCACTATATATATTGCTTGTTATTTTTTTGATATAAATATTAAAAAGAGTATAAAATATTGATATAATAAATATAATATGATAAAAAAAATAATGATATTATTATAAAAAATAATAAAAATAATAATAAAAATAAATAGTAATTATCAAAAAAATAAAAATAAGAATCATATAATAAAATAGACAAAAATAACATAATAATATATATATATATATATATATATATATATATATAATAGGATAGAGAGAGTAAATTTATGGACTTAAAAATTCCATTTAAATGTAAGAGATAGTATTTATTTTTGAGATTCTAGTTGGTGAAAATAAAATCAATGTGTAGACGTGATTATAAATGCAAAAAAATATATACAATATTTATAGACATAAAATCCGGGCAATGCGATTTATTTTGGTCAATTTTTGTTTTGCACGATTTTTTTTTCACGACAATTCTTCACACTCTTTCTTGTTTGAGTAGGTATTATGTGAGTAATACTCACCGTAATAATTTCGTGAACGACATATTTTATTTCACGCAGTAACACACAGTTCGGTGTGTAGTGTTAATTCATATGCAGTGTAGTGTTAGTTCATATACAGTGTGGTGTTAGTTTATATACAATATGATTTTAGTTCATTCACTATGACATATTATGTGTGGTGTTAGTTTATTTGCATTGTCGTGTTAGTTCATATACAACATTTTATGTCATTTATCTCTAAAATAATCAAATCTCAAAATATTTAAAATAAATTGTTACTGTGTGTATTCATTCACATAATACTTTGCATTCTTGTTTTCATGGTTATTTAGGATGTCTTTGGTAAATAAGAAAATGGTCTAAAACAATATATCTGACGTTTTTACAGATACCAAACACCATAAACATTTTCGTGGATGCCCAATCATTTTCACGGTTAGACCTTCTCTCCTACAATTCTGTACAATTTCAATAGAGGACCCCAAAAACTACATCGGGCCATTTTGTTCCGATTATATTTTCTTGGCGAAACACTAGTTGAGAACCTTAGGGATAGTTCTCGTTTCCATGGTGGTATCCATTTTAATGGCCATGACGATCCACTAGCCGGAAATTGGCTGGCAATAGCCCCATTTGATGACGGAATTAAAGGTTCCAGTCCCAAATTCAATATCGTTGTTTGATGCCAACAACCGCGTTCGATGCCAATAGTCCCTGTTCGAAGCCGGTGAGAGTGGATAATTTTGGCAGTTGTGCGAGTGATTTTAGCAGTGAATGGCTTGGAGAGTGGGTATGGTGGTTGAGCATCCAAGATTATGGGTAGTTTAATGAGTTTTCTCTCTTGAATGTGCCTTTTTATATACTCACATGTCTTCCAAATATATACAACTTTCTTTGCACGCAATTTAATATAATATATCGGGAGATATTTTGGATTACTTTGAAATCCGTTTATGAATTAGGTGAATATTTTTGAAAAGTACATTGTATATATTTTTTTCTTGGTATGTGATTTTCTCACTTTTTCTCCCCTTTTTTCATCATCTTCTTCTTCTCTTACGTGTAAAATTTTCATTAAAATTTCATCACCTTTCCATTGTCTTTTTTTTTTCATGATTATTTCCATTTCAAGAAATTTCACCGTATCTTTTGAAGCATAACTTTTAAAATAAAGTTTAATATGTAGAATTTTTAAGGCGAAGAGAGTAAAGAAATGATTTAAAGAAATATTTTTGTTTTAAAAGTATACAAATTTTTTAAAGATGCAGTCATTCAGTATATATTTAAAATTGAATAAAGAAAGATACTACCAAAGTCCTTTCAGGAAAGAAGAAAAAGAAAAAGAAAAATTACCAAGTTAAAGGTTCTAGTGCGTCACCTCCGTACCATTCCAACTCCAAATTTGGGTTTTCTTAATCTCTTTCCAATAAAGATTGTAGTGAAGACCCCACCACCTACTCATCCACCTTACATTTTCTCCCTACAATTATTTCTTCCTAATTATTGAACCTCAATTTTGTACCACCTCACAATAAACCGCCCCCCCCCACTACAACCTATATATATATATATATTCCCTCTAAATAAAGACAATATGACTTTCTTTGCACATGATTTAAGACAATATGTTATAGGATAATTTGAGATATTGTAAGGTCCGCTTATGAATAAAGATCATATTTTTAGAAAGTGCAGATGATATAATTTTTAAAAATATGATCTTTATTCATAAACGGACCTCACAATACTACTAAATATCATCCGACATACTGCATTAAACCACGTGCAACAAAATGTGCATATATTTGGTGCACAGATGGAGTATATATATATATAATATATTCATTTACTAATATATAATAAGCCACATACCGATCTTTTTGTAAAATAATAAAACATTATAAAAAAGTAAAATATAATAGTTTTAAAAAATACTCCTTCCGTCCACAAAAATTGGACTACCTTGGCAAATCACGGTTATTAAGAAAAGTTGATGTTGATGTGTAAAAGTAAGTATATTAGTATAAAAAAGTATTTAATTATTGGAAAAACATTTGATGTGATGTGTAAAAGTAAGTATATATGTATAAAAAATTAAAATAATGATTGTAAGTTTTCCATTTTAAGAAAGTGGACCATTTATTGTGGACGGTCATTTAAGACAACGTGGACCATTTTTCGTGGACGGAGGGAGTATTTATTAATATATTGGGGTTAATATTTGACGGATAAATTATTTTATCTTTTAACTAAACATAAGAAAATTTTATTCTGAATTTTTGGATGGTAGAATTAGTAATAAAAAAAGATATACAATTGCAATTTTGTCCTCTATATCATAAATAAAAAATGAAGTGAATTATGACTATTTTTTTTCAATATAAGAGAAATATTTTAGTAAAAATATGTATAATAAATTATAATCTTACTCATTTGCTAAGATAATATTATTTATCATTTATAAAATAAGTTGAATTTTGATTTTGGAGTTTTTATTAACACTGGGCCTTTATTTATTAAATTAAATACTACTTTCGTCCACGAAAAATACGTTCAAATATTTGCACGTGGTTTAATGCAATATGTCTAAAGGTATTACGGGATATTGTGAGGTCCGATATGAATAAAGAGAATATCTTTGGAAAGTATGTCATACTTTCCAACGATATTCTCTTTATTCATATCAGACCTCACAATATCTCTTACTACCTTTCGATATATTGCATTAAACCACATGTAAATATCTAAGCATATTTTTTTTATAGACGGAGTGAGTATTAAATAAAATAAAATAATTTAATTCATCTTAATTTATCTATCCGTTAAACGAGGTATGAGTGGAGAGCAAGAATGAGTGGTAAAAAGAGTTAGGGTTGGAAGGAAAGAATGGCTTTGTATATTCACAAAAGAGAGGTAGGGAGGATACATCATACATGTGAAATTACATGCTTTTGTCAGCTGTCTCAGTAAATAAGAACAAAAAACCATAAAAATCAGCAACACACAATGATTCTTCAGTGGGAAGACCTGAATAGGAAAACACCCATCATTTTTTCCCACTATATCTTCCTTGGCCCTTAAAATGTCTCTTCATGTTGTACTCATGTATATGGTATCGATTACTACGCATATTATTTATTTGTACTTTATAATTTTTCTTTAACTCACAAATTCTCAAGAACTTTTTCCCCCTAAATTTTGTATATTTAGTTTACGACATTTACATTTTCTTTAATTTTATTTGCAGTCATTCTGTAATCTTAGTTTGTTTGTTTCACTAATTCAATATGCATGAAATTCGTCGGTAAAACATGGAAAAAAAATATACTAATATATACTCTATCCTTTCATGAATCTTTTTCCCATTTCATTATGTGCACGTAATTTAATAAAAAATAGTATTATATATTGAAATAATAGATAAAGTAATGGAAAAGTAAGAGTATTGTGGGACCAAAATTTTTTTGTGAGTATGTGTTGTTTTCAAATAAGGAAATGAGAAAAAATTTTGTGGACAGACAAAAAAGGTAAGTGAGAAATAATTTGGTGGACAGAGGGAGTAATTCACAGCAAAAAAATCGAAATCAACAACATTGATCACATGGTTAAAATAAACTACTCCCTCGGTCCCACTATATATTGCATGCTCATTTTATCATTTTAGTCCGTCCATTATATGTTTTCCATTTGTTATTACCTTTTTTTAGAAATTAATATTCATTTATTATTATTTTTTAATTATTTTCTACACTATTTCTACTACTTTTTCACTTTATTCATCACATCACTTATATTTTTTCACTTTTACTTTAATTCGTGTGCAACGAATAACTTATACCGGGATGAAGAGAGTATATTTCTCATCAGCATAATGCGAATAGCGACAAAGTAATTACTCCCTCCGTCCCATAATTGTTTTCACACTTTCCTTTTCCGTCCATCCAACAATTATTTTCACACCCTATAAATGGAAACTATTACTTTAACTTTATCCTCACAATCCAACTAATTTCATTATTTTAATAATATAACTTTACATAATACTCTATTTTTTTTAAAAGTTATGCCATCCCAAAGGTGAAAATATACTTCTGGGACGGAGGGAGTATAATATATCACCATCGAAAGAATAACATTTGTACGCACCAATTACACATATCATATAGTCCATATGATGCATATTTAATAAAAGAATTAATAATATAAATAATATTATTTAATGAAAGTAATTAATATCATTTATAATTAAATACATATACACGGTACAATTATAATTGAAAATTTGCCCGTGGGAACCAAATTAGTAATTAAGAAGGATATGCATGCATGGTACACATATAGTGAAGTTGAGAAACAAATATAATTGGGAATTAAAGGAGAATTAATCTTCATATTTAGTGACAAAATGTTTATTGATTTGAGCAACCATGAATATGGTAAAGAAAGGTAGGTGGCGTGTTGGTCGTGTTTGTTCTTGATTTGTGTTTATCTCTGTGTCTCCGTACTGCTCTCCTCCACAAACCTCTCAAGGACAGGCACCCTCCACCTTCTCTCTTGCTGCTACTCCACATCATCATCTTTCTCTCTCCTCCATTTCTTTCTCTCTCATCACTTTCTTTCTCTTCCACCTGCAGCATGCACCCACTCATTATATACATACATTGGCTGTTTCTAATTTGGAGCACCTTCTTCAAAAGAAACAAATATTAAATTGACCCCAAAACATTGCATGGGCCGCGGAGGGTAACGACAGAAAAGAAATGATAGTACGTAAGAGGAGAAATGATTAAGAGAAGAAGTAAAGTCACTGATCCTTTTTTATTCTCATTAATTAATCACCACTAAATGTTCTATAATCATTTTCATTAAGAATTTCCAACCAAACACCCCCTTTTAATTTAATTTACACACTATTTATTAATTAGATAATATAGATATAAAATAAAACATCAAATAGGAATATAGATACTTATATATAAAGAAAACCAGAGCAATGGACCAATAATATACTATTATATATATAAATAAAGAAAAGAAAAGAAAAGAAAAGAAAAGCTTCAATCTCCTCTAGTAAGGGAGGCTTTCATTATCATTGCCAGAATTAATTGCAAGAAATAAAGACAACTCAAGAGTGATACACACAACAAGATGAGGAATGTGACCACACATGCATCTCTTTCTTGCAAGGGAGGGACCAAATATCGATCAGTGGCCCCCCCCCCCCCCAACTTGATTTTAAATTAATTAAAACAACCTTTTTAAAAAAAACAAAATAAATGTCTACCATTTCTTATAAATGTCACACAATTAACCAATGTTCCAACATATTGTACCACATTTACTGGCACTCCCAAAATCGTGGTATCATAGATTTTACGTATAAATGATGGACATCATACTCAATGAAAATGCATGCCAACTCTAAGTATTAATGCATGTCTGCTCTGTTTCATAGGGAAGAAATGAAATGATCATGCAGAGGACCACTTATCCTGTTGGACCACGAAAATGATGGACTTATAATGTCTTTAATTATTACCTTATCCTCCTCACTACATAATAATAATAATAATAATTCATCCAACACGTTTAAATATATATATGTATACTTTTACCTCTGCCTCCGATTTTAACTTTTCACTGTAAACAGTCGACGAATCTCCTCCCTCGCTCATCTTTCTCGGTCTTTCCTGGATTGATGGGGTCCGGGCCGGGCTCGGGCTCCCCGAGCTAAGATCCAACGGCGTGCTCTGCGTCCCCACGTCGCGCGTCGTCGTCTTCTCTGCATTATAATCGTTGCGTCTGTGAGAAACTGCGTATATATATAGTAATTGGATTTTAAAAAATGTTACCGTTGGATTTGAGGATGGGAGGGTAGATGAGGGGCGCAGACATTGTGATTCTGCGGAATGATGTGGCGCTTAGTGTTTTTGCAGAAAGACACTCTAAAGGGACTTCTCCTGAGAGAGGGTTACAAATGTACTTTTCTGCATCGTTCCATTTGGAATTCAGAGTAATTAATCCATCTGATTGGTACTCCCATGTGTACACCGTTCTCGCTTGTAATGCTGCTAATTCAATATTTTTAAATTAATAAAAAAAGAGGGTGTTTAAATTACCAAAAGAACCCTTACCTTTCAGGGCGGTGGAAAACGAGTATGTTGAAGGATCAATTTCTTCTGCCAAAAGATTATAAATTTAGTTATAGTATGTTTGTTTGAATGATTAATTAAAGCAGGTGGTACAACCCCTAATGCAGTTGGTACCTCTGGATGTGTAGCCAGGAGAGGAAGCGGTGCTGACGTTTGATCGGAAAGATGTTGCATGATCTTGATCTCGAAAGGTCTTGAAATTGGAAGCGGAGAATCTTCTGGAATTGGTTGTTTCTCTGGTGATTCGGGCCTTGAGGGCCCATTCTTTCAAACTGAAATCGTCATTTTGGTCGTTTGCCATGATGATGAAGAGATTGATTGATTAATTATATATTTCTATTGGCCTGGGCTCTATACATATGTTTTTATACACCCAACCCATGATATATATATATATATATATATATCATGAGAGGAAGGTGACTACTAATAAATAAATAAATAAATAATAATGAGGTGAGAAATTCAAAGATTGAAATAAATAAATATTCTCGAGTGATTTGATGGACTTTCTGTGCTTACATGTATTTAGCAACTGGGCCATACACCAATTGGCATATACTGGTGGGAGGGGAATCGCTACAAAATCTTTACCTAAATTTTCTCATTTTTATAGCAATCACGTTGCCCGACCACATATATAATAGTATTTCAATAAATTAACAATAATAATATTATTAACTAGTCAGAGTAATAGTTCGCTTTTTTAACTAATTATGGATTACATGCTAACGACGTAATCAGAGATAGGTTTAAGCCGACCAAGGGGATGCAATATGCACCCTCCATGAATTTTTAAATATTGGATGATTTACATATAAGTTTAAAAAAATCACTATATTTACAAATAGGTACTGTGCAAAAAAAAAAAAAGCTCCTGTACAGAAAAAAAAAGTATTTTTCTGTGTAAATATTATGAACCTATTTGTAAATATAATAACTTTTTTGAACCTATATATATGTAAATCACCCTTAAATATTTATATTTTATTTGTAAGATACAAAAAGAAAGACGAGATCTAGATACTTCATCCGTCCCATAGCATCTTGCAAGGAGAGAGAAACACGCATATTAAAAAAAAAATAGTATTTTTAGGGATAATTTGATAAAATATTATGTATAAAGTAAAAAAGTTAGTTGGATTAAGTGTAATGTGGGTCCAAAAAGTGAAAAAGTAGTGATATTTTGTGTAAATATGTAAATATTGTAAGATTGGAATTTATGTAAGAATTTCTTTTTTTGTGTCTACAAAATCTTGTGGGACGTCTCAAAAATGATAGTCTGCAAGTTTATTTGGATCGGAAGGAGTATATGATATAAGAAATTCCAATTTATATTTTGCAACTCCGTGTATAATATTATAATAGCAAAAAAAATTGTGTAAGAATGTCTCACTACATTATGCTCAATAAAAGAAATAGTGATAGAATTATAATAAAAATATTATCAATTAAAAAAAATTAGGTGGTAGATTTATAGTAAAATGTGACAATATTTTAAAAAATGATAGTCACTTTAACAAAAATATTAGTATCACTTTTTGTTAAAATTTTATCTTTTTTTAAAAATGATAACTTTTTATAAATGACAAATTTTATTTTGATCTCTTATATAAAACAATATCACACAAAATTTACTTATTATAATTAATATAAATTTTATGCTATTTTAAAACAAAGTTTAGATGCGTCCTATATAAAAGAAATAGTATACATATGAAATGAATACTGACCTTATCACATACAGGGCTACCTATAAGAAATTCGAGGAGATACAGGCAAATTCCACCTCATTATATGAAACCAATAAATAAAATATAATTAACAATAGAATTATAATAAAATATAATAACATTTTAAATAAAAAAATGATAGTCACTCTTAATAAAAATAATACTATTTCAAAAAATTCAGTGACGTGTTATAGTAAAATGTGGTACAATTTTGTAAGAAAAGTGATAATTACTTTTAATAAAAATATTATAATTTTAGAGAAACTTTATCACATTTTAATTAAAAGTGACAACTTTTTAATTAACCAATGATCCATTTTATATTGATTTCATGTAATGACACCGTTTCACACAAGACTTAGTGCATGTTTGCAATTTCTAGTAAATTGAAAAAGTAATATTAAGTAATTTTAGTAGCAAAATGAGAAATAAGGAGTGTTTTAGACTTAAGTGATTTTAGAAAATGATTAAGAAAAATGTGTTTGCAAAAGAAGTGTTTTTAAAAAGGCTATTGAGTATTCTTTTCTTGGAAAATGTATAGAATTGCTTAAATGAAAGTTAGAAGTTAAAAATTGTTGCTTACTAAAAAATGGTAATAAATACTTAAAATAATAGTTGAAAACATATTTTAAGTGTTTTTTTTTAAAAATAAACACTTTTATTTTTTATTTAGAATTTGTAAACAGACACTTACTCTATATTGACATGTATTATACTTGAATGTAATTAAATCTCTAATAAAAAAATTATTTATTGTTTATTATTGATTTAGTCGACTAATCTTTTAATAATTATTTTGCTCCATAAATAATTATTTTCCAAATAAATACAATTTTATTTTTCACAACAATGAACTAATTTTTTTTACGGAATTTTTACAACGAATTGCGCACGAATTTAATGTATACAATAAACACTAATTTCTTTATTAGCGTATCCTTAATAGCAATATACCCAAAAGGCTACTACAGAAGAGTTAGAGTATTAATTCTATTGTAAACCTATTTTACTGTGCTACTCAAAACAATACTAATTATTTTTATTATGTAGTATTAATTTTAAATTAAAATTTTAATAAAATAGTAGTATTTAAAAATATGAATGGAATGCAAACAGGTTTACGATGAAACTAATTCTTATGATATTTTGTTTAAGGGCTGTATATGATCTTCCAATCAAGTTCTTTTGTTAGGAAATTAGATAATGAATAAATACACACCTTTTAAAAAATTTAGACTTTTAAAAGAGGCAAACTTCTTTTATGGTATTAGAATTTAGATTTTCTAGAGGTCTCGAATTCCGCTGAAATCAACTTTATCCACACTAAATTATTTACTCTTAGAGCTTTCTTTTCAAAGAGGAAAAATTGAGAATCCAATCTATGAAGGGAGTATTAGAAAATTAAATAAGTGAAATAAATTCACAATTCTTTATAAGTTTGGACTTTTAAATAAAGCGGAAATCTTTCATCTTTCTTTCTTGAATAATTTAGTATATGCACACACAAAAAAGTGACTATATTTACAAATTGGTTCATAATATCTACATAGAAGTATAATTTTTTCCTGCACAGAAGTATATTTTTTTTCTGCACAGAATCAATTTATAATTTTTGTCAATTTTGTAAATCATTTTGTGATTTTCCATGTATATCATGATATTGGTGTTCTAATTATACACAATATAATTAGGTAAAGATTAATTGTTGCTGTGCAACTGGTCATGAATTGAACTCCTAATAAAATAAAACTTCCTTCATTGGTTTACAAAGACACAAGTTTGGACAACTTCCGAGGAAGCACATGCAAGACAACCGTTTACTGAATTATATCCAGATGAGTTAAAATATGGTATATGTGGCTTCAATGGTCGTACAAGTGTTAGGTTATTTTCAATCTGGGTCTGATAAAGAAATGTCTGGGCTGTCAGAATCGTCGAGATTAGAATGTGTATCTATGCATGTGCATGAGAATGCTTACACATTTTTTTCTTTCTAAAATAAGTATATATATTTATAGACAGAATTCTCCATTTTAATTATATTTTACTTTCGATTTATATGAAAATTATTCATGATAAACTTATCATGAAACCATATTAAAATATCAAATATTTGATCAAGTGTATATTCATCAGGAGTATCAAAAGTTCGAGCGAATAAAATTTATAAAAAATATTACACATATTATTGACCCAAATTTTCGATACATTTGATGAGATTCTTGATACATTTTATCAAATGTTTGATATTTTGGTTCATATAAGTTTATCATAAATCATTTTTATACAAAATTTTACCTTCAAAATTTACCTAAAATCTAACTCATCTTAAATGGTAACTGGTAAATATATTTCTTTTATAATTAAAGAATGCAAAATTGACATATAACCAGGGGACCGCTGAGCTCAGGTCTTTTATTTTGTTGTGGATTTGGTCCAAATCCTTAATATGGTCAGAAAATTAGGAATTTTTGTCGTTCGATCAATTGCGTGTTCAAAACTTCAAATAGGTTGAACAAAAATTATGGATCCTAGTCTGGTCGAGTATAAGCGTAAGTTGGCCCAACTCAAGCCCAATACTAGCACGCAGCCCACCTCTGATTTCAGATACTTGCCGGGGGGGGCCGCCCCCCCCCCCCAATTCAATAGTTCATTACCCTAATTTTTTGTTCAAAAGCTTTTCCCTAACAAATGTCCTTTATTCAACAAAGAGGATCCAAGAATGTTCAATTTTAACTCACAGGGGCACCTATTTCAAATTATTCAATGGTAATGGGAACAAAATTTTATTTTCCTTCTTTACCCTTACATATGTTGAATGAGAATTTGTGTTCATGATTGTTACATCATTAGTATTGTGCTCCAATTTTAAAATAAGTTGACAATAAAGAAAGTTGTTGATTGTAGTGTGAGGGATTGATTGAAGAGGATGATTATAGGAAGAAATGAGGGTAATCAAATGAAGGTGATGATTATCTTATTTATGAGAAAAATCAATGTTGTGTACCTCATTTGTTCTCATTATCTACTATAATTACTATATATGTATTCCCACTCTTATTACCATTGAAGAATTTTCATATTAAACGCCTGTTCAATGTATATCATCGAGAGCAAATGAAATCATAAGTTCCATATTTGATATTTCACTTAGTGTTGCTTAAAATATAGGGTCAATAATAATGAGGGGTTTTCTTAAACACTTAAACACAAGGAGGGGCTCAACTTTTTAAAAATATCAAAGAGGGACTTTTGCCCCAAAATCTTGCCAAATTAAATTCTATGACAATGGTACATGAGGTAAGCTTTTTCTTATGACAAGATGTTAACTTTATAGACCTACACCTATTACTTATACTACATATTTTTTAGACTTCTGTTTATTGTATTAAAATTTCAAATGTACCAAATCTATCAGATTTACTAAAACTATTTCCGTAAGAAATTAACTCATCTTCTTCACTACCGGCGGAAATGAATATATGAGATTCCGGCAAGAATATCGAGTCCGTTCAAAAGGCCGACCACAGCTAAGGAGAAAAAATATATTTAACACAAGTTAAATTCTAGAACAAAGATTAAGTACTCAAAATTTTAGTACTCCAGTATATTATATTAGTACTCCAATATAAATTTTTAGTACTGCAGTATATTATATTAGTACTCCAATATAAAATTAAGTACTCCACGAGAGGAAATTTACACATGCATTACTGGAAAAACAGAACACTTTGTTTTGTATATACTAAACCACTACCCTACCGGAAAATTTGCTCAAAATATCGCCGGAAACCGAACGGTGGTGGAAGCTTTCATCGGAATCAGAAATTTGCTAAAAATATCTAAAAAAATTGATCAAACGTTAATACCTCAAAATTTGCTCAAAAGCCCCCCTTTACTTACAATAACACCTCATTCCAAAAAACACATGAGGCCTCAATTCCTAATTAATTAATTACTATATCTTCCCAAAATAAAAACCATATAATAAAAGCTTAAGAAGGACCACTGACAAAAGAGAACGAACCACCCTATATTCACATGAGGCGAAGAAGCCGCCGGAGATCATCGGTGGCACCGGTATCTATTCCGGCAACAGCTTTCACTCTGTAGCTGCTCATCTTTGGCCTCAAAGAAAATGTTGGCAAAGACAGACTGCTCGGTTGCGGAGAGATCGTAAACGCCGCCGACCCGGAAAATATGTCCGCCTCTTTAGCCAACTCCTTTCGACATGGGTTTGTAATGGGCTTCTTTTTCTCTTCTATTTTGGCGTATTTTGACTTCTTCGATGTGAGAGAGGTGTCCCTTGTCCTGTTCCCCGGTTTAGTGACGGGAGGGTGCATGGTGGCGCCGGAACTCGCCGGAAAGAGCTAAAAATGTACAAATAAATAGAGTATGTTTGCCGGAAAATCAACAGGATGTAGAAATCGGTTCCGGCTAAAGTGGCCAGAAATTTTTGTACCGTCGCGTTCTGAAGAAGAGCAGGACAGGAAGAAGAGAATGGAAATTCATAACCCATTAGGTAATGCATGTGAATTAATTTCTTAGCTGTATGACCTAGAAACTAGAGGAAGACGGCTGAGGTAGAACCTGCAAATGTTGTACTTTTAGACAAAATTGATCAGTGAGGAAATTTGGTTGTACTATTACAAATTAGCCCTTGTTTGTATTAAATTAGCCACTCTTTGATACTTTTAAAAGTTTGAGCCCTACATTGTGTATTGAGTCCCAAGTGAGCCCTTGTATGTAATAAATCCTAAAATATAAATGCATGTCATACGAAGGGTGACAAAAAATAATAAACGATGCACACGTATCAACGTGTGTTAATAATTCAATAAGATAGAACATTAAATAAAATACAAAAAAAGTGTAATAGATAAATTGTACTGGATTGGGAGGGGCGATCCAGTAAAATATTCAAAAAAAAAAAAAAAGCTATTTCTTATATGATTTTTTTCCAAACTTTTTGTAATTGTATTTTCTTAATGGGAAATTATTTTGTCATAATAATTTGGTTTGAAGTGCTTATAATGTTAACTCACCTGTTTTAACTTTTGGGCCACTGTTTGCTTGACCCAACCTTATAACATAGCCTATAAAGAATTGTAGTGTATACTGAATAAAAATTTCCGTTAGAAGGTGCACGTGTTTATATATTATAAGTGTAGCATTTAGACTTTACACACGTGAATAAAAGTAGCTATATATATTTGTGTGGCTGTCGTGGATGAAAACTTTGTATGCTACAAAACTAAAGCGAATTGAAGATTTTGTATTCTACGATACTTATATTAAATAACATCACTCATAAAAATTCAATTGACATGTTATATATGCTTACTAATTAATAGTATAAAACATATAAAATACTAAACAGAATTAACCAAAATTAATTTGTAATTGAAGGCCTTATAAGTGCTGAGATAAGATGGATTTGAAATCTCAGCAGACACTTAAATTTGGTAAACATTGTGATTTTCACGGCATTTTGTTTTACCATGGATAAATACAAATTTAGCCATCTCACAAATATGTTTTTTTTGGCCATTTCAATAGTATTTAGTTTATGGTAAAATATCATAATTTGAATTACTATGATTTAAGTGTGATGATATAAAATGTTGTGGAATGTACTTATTTAAAGGGATCAAATGCTCTCTAAAGAGTAGTTATTTTGAGAAAATAGTTCATGATAAACTTATCATGAAATTGTTTTAAAATATTAAATATATGATTAAGTGTATCAAAATATTCATTAGGTGTATCAAAAGTTAAGGTCAATATATAGATTTTATTGACCTCAACTTTTGATACACCTAATGAGATTTTTTATACACCTGATTAAATATTTGATAGTTTAAAACTTTTTCATGATAATCTTATCATAAACTATTTTCATACAATACTTTCTCCTCTCTAAATCATGAGAAGACTCCTATGAGAACCTATTTCTACTATTTTCAACTCCAGGTAGAATGACATAATTCGAATTATAATTGGAGGGGAACAATGTGGAAAAACTCTTATTTAAAAAAATCAAGTACCCCACATAATTAGAAAGATCCATTTAAGAACCTACAAATTTTGAAATGTGTAGAAAAAATTATTTCTAGTCAACATGACTAAAATTGTATTTAAGTAATTTTCTAAATGTCAATTTTTGACAATTAAAAAAAACTAAATATAATTTACAGGGCTCTAGACTTCAGCTCATTCATTCACAATTTTTAAGCTATGAAAAATCTTAAAAATTAATGTTTTTTATATAAAAGACTTTCTCATGCTAGATTCATACATGTTTCACTAATAAATGGTAACCATATCAATTCCCAGGTAATACAGTGCTGAATAAGTGGAATAAACAGAAAGAGAAAGCGACTAATGCTTCTGCATAAGCAAGAAAGAAATGGAGAGAGAGAGAGAGACAGACTAGAGAGAAATGAAAAAAATGAGGGGACAAATTTATTAAATTACACATCAAAATGCTACAATGCGCATCACCATCCGCCACTAGATCGAACAAAAGAAAAGTAATCCTCCACTAATTAATTAGTGTAGTTAGAGAGAGTGGCCCCAGGCTCACAAGCCTTGGCAGCGGCGGTGGGCTCCACCGAGAACGAGGGCGGGACTGGCTCACCGAGCAGCTCCGACGGCAGATCCGGTATGCCCTTCAAGTAGAAAGTGTAGAACAACTTGAAGGGGAAAATCAGCTGCTGCAGCTTCACCTGCCCGTACACCCCCTCGAAGATGCCCGTTCCACCAGTCACCGTCAGATACGTGTCCTCATACGTCAAGTACTGCCCCTGCACCGCGATCTGCCCGTAATCCCCAAAGTAGAAGCTGTAGATCGCCTCGTACCGGTCACCTTTCTTCTCCGGTTCGTTTTTTATCAGTATGCATATTCCCGCCGTTATTCCCGCCCTTTTCTTCAGGTCTCCGGTGTATACCTGTGTGAAATCGCAATTATTTATTTTTAATTTTTAAAAATCATCACAGAGCTTGCAAAGCCGGAAATGGCAGGGCTATGGTCCCTGGAGAGTTTTGTACCTTGTTGGTGAAAGGCACGAGATCGCCGAGGGAATTGACAGGTTTTTGGCTCAATCGGAGAAAAGCAGGGCTTCCACGGTCACGCTCGTTGATTTCGTAAACATTCAATTCCTGGATTTTTTCTGAAATTAACACCAAAAAGAAGAGAAGAAGAAGGTCAATTTGAGTATTTATTCGAAGGATCATAGGCGAAAACAGAGCATTAATTGAAGCGAAGCACATACCGGATCTGGAATCTCTTGGATCAGTCTGGGCTTTGCATTTGAAAGACTGTTTACTGGACGACACTTTGAGAAGCGGTTGGGAGATGAATGGGCGGGTGGACGAGCCGAACGAGAGCTGGTTCTGAGCTGAGAAAGTGGTGGCGAACGGCGGCAGTCTTGCCGGAGAAGAAGCAGGAACGGCGGTCTTGAGAATGGCAGAGGCGGATGAAGTGGCCATGGAAGTAGTGGAAGCTACAAGACAGTTGGAAAAGCTTGCGACAATATGATGAGAAATTATAAGAGTTGGTGGTGGAAGTGTGTGAAGATGATAATGGGCGTCGTATGTATATATATGTGTGTGTACCGTGAAAATGAGTATCCGATCACACGGATGAAATAAAGAATTGTGGTGTGGGGCCCCCAATTTGAACGGTGTGAAATGTGTGCTTTGTATGTTTGATGGACGGTGTGTGACCGTGTGCGGGGGGCGGGCGTGGTACAACTTTTTTTATTGAAGTTAAAAATATTGAAGTTATTTTTAACTTTAGAGCAATAAAGTTAAATGCAGTTTGCACAACGTGAAACACCAACAAAAGAATGTGTAATTTTATTGAAATTGCGATCCACAAACTTTAAGCACATGTTTGGTAGGTTATTCGGTGTTTGATTTGAGTTTTTTGATGAACCAAAGAGAAAAAAATCTCTTTTAAAAATTATCAACAAAACATGATAATTATAATATTTTATCAATTTTTTCTCACACCCATCTTGTGTCCTTATCTCATTAATTAGACCTACATAGTGGATCCAAATATTAAATAAGAATTCTCCCTCAAAAACATATCTCTTTAAACAATTGCCAAAACTAGAATCATCTTCCATAGCCCGGATATTGTATCATATATACATATATATGTCCATTTTAGCATCAAGCTGCAACCTCCACTTTTTCGAAGTTTAGTGGTCAGATCCATTTCTTCGCCTTTATCTATTCTATCCACAACAAACCCGCTATTATAATAATCTCCTATCACCATTACCACTCTTTGAAGAGGCGAAAGATGAGTTCAAGCTAATTAATTGAGAATGAAACAAAATTATACAATGCTAATTAATTTATAATGAGTTAGCGTTATCAAAAATTCAAATGCATGCTTGGATAGTTATTTGGGAATTGATTCCTTCATAAATGAAGCTGCAAATTAAGTAGAGTTATCTTTTAAAATATTGGTTTGAATTGTGAATTTTGTAACGTAGCACATCAATCAGTAAGTCACATTTTATTTAAATGTTTTTTTTTTATCAATTGTAGATGAGGTGCATTAATAGGTTAGGATTTAGGAGTATGTTTGGTTTTCTCTTCAAATCTCTTAACAAACTTATTTCGTTTTAATAGATTTTCTGGCTGTGTATTATTTCGGTATTGTGGAATGCAAGGAAATCAATTTAATAAAGAATGTCCAAAAAATAATAAAGAAGCTAATAATTTGTATATGGAGTTAAACGGGAAAGTACACAATCATAATTTGACATGCCATTCTTTTAATATCAGAAAGTATTCAATCTTAACTTGACATGCCATTTCTTTGGCAAGGAAAAATAACCCCTCCCTTTGTACTTTTGCCAATATTGAATAATTCTTGTAGTAGAGAGAATTTTGGACTGTAATTAGTGTCTCAATGTAACTATTGTTCTTCTTTATACAGTATAATTTTGCATGTAATTGTTGTTAGGGTAATCTGATAATGTGATAACTTTATAAATATTATAATGTTTGAAAATTTTAAAAATATGTAAAGTTTCTCATATCCAGCAGGCCTATGCTGCCACTACTTGAACCCTAAGCCACTTGCCAAATTAATGCGGTCAAAAAATTATGTGTAACTTAAGTTCCTTGGTCACCTCTCAGAACCGACTGACACGTGTCATCAACCCATAAATTCATGGTTGTGCTCTGTAGAATCCACGTCATCGATCGGTTTCTGGGGTCACGACTAGTTTTAATTCCATAAGCACCTAATTTTTTTCCCTATTTCCATAAATTGTTATGAAAAGTTCTTTATTTAAATAAATTTGACCTTTAAACACAAAAAAGGTAAAAAAGAACGGCTTCAATATTTATTTTGACAAAGTTCAAATTAGGCATTTTCTATCTATCACAACAATTTGAAATATTACTTCATTCATTAATGAAGCTGTTGCAAGCAAAAATTATAGAGATACAGTAATAATGTTAAAATATCTTTTAGCGTAAACGAAAATTTTATTTGAGTGTTCTAATCATTCATTAATGAAGCTGTTGCAAGCGAAAATTATAGGGAGTAACAATGTGAAAATTATGGTAACATATTCAAATATGTCCAATCATCTCAATAAAAATATAACTCACTAATTAATCATTATCATTACTATTAGTGTTGATTGTGCTCCAACATCAAGGATGCTAATCTTATTTGACTTGAGACTTGCACTTTTATGGAGTTCTTTAATTTTATCCTAGATAGAGATACTATATTTTGTTCGCGTATTCTATTTCCATCTCCTAAAATTTGTGATATTTTTAAAGATATGTTAAAAAACATGCTTATAGAATAAAAATTGTAATGTAGAAATTTTGAGAATAAAAATTTAAGAAAATATTTCTATTTTAAAAATATACAAATTTTTGCGGAATGAATAAATTAAAAATAAAATATACAAATTTTTGTGGGACGAATAAATTAAAAATAAAATATACAAATTTTTGTGGAATGTAACCGAAGTTAATCGGTCCACTGGTATGATATTTATATATATATAAAAACACAATAGTCACTATAAATAGTAACTAAGCTATTTTCCCGCATAAATTATTTTCTATTTTAAAAAATAATAAAATAATGGGTCACTTACTATGGGAGCCAAATACATTAGTGTTACTACATGTAAGACCACCTACTTTTAATTAAAACAACCAAGGCCAAAAAACATTTTTTGTGTACTATTGAGATTATTTGTGTACTTGTGACTGAACAAATGTACTATAGTTCATTTAATTGTATCTCGGGTACTGTTTGAGTAATTATTGCACTGACAAAAGGTGCGATTGCTGTGACGTGTGTCACTGTTTACGTCACATCAGTTACTGTACCGGTCACATCACATTATTACCTTAATTTATCAGAACAAATTATTCTCTTGACGTGTGTACCATTGAATAAATTGGTGTACTAATGTACAAATTAGTGTACTATTGCGATTGTAACACAATAAATCATATTGTACTAAAGTATTGATTATTGTACTACTACATCTCTTTTCCAGCAACACAAATTTGTGTAATTTCCGACGAAAACGATGATAATCACTTACATTTACTCATAATTTTTCCGACAAATCTCTTCATCCATAAAAAAAATTCATCCACAATAAAAAATCAAAACAAATATTTGGCAAGGCCTCAGTAACAGGAGCAGCTGATCCTGATGGCCAGGAATCAAAGTTGGATTTGGCTAGGTCCGTGAAGGCTTTGAAAAAGAACCAAAAGTAGCACCATAGGCATGAGGAGGAAGGGCAACTCTCTGGGGACCGTTTCCTTTTCGTCCGCTGAGTCATCCAAACGATTAAAAATTAACAGATAATTCACATAATATGTAATTTCTAGAAAGAGAACAAAGTAAATCAAGGATTACCCTAGCAAATTAAGCTCCATTGTCACTTTATATTGTGATGGAACCTCCATCAATGCTGAAAGAGCAAATTCTGTCTCTTTTCGGGATTGTTGAGCATATTTTGACATAATATGTGTGAAATTGACAAACTAAGAAACCCAAAGAATGAGTCAGTAAAGAGAGTTAATTGGGGAATTAAAGACGTGTGTTGATAAAAAAGTACTAGGTGAAACTGACCTGGAAATTGTCAAATTCCCGAGCAGGGATGTTGTCATCAAATTCCCTCATCATGTCCCAGGGGCCATCTCCAACCCCAACTAAAATAATAGATAAAGGAAACTTGCTGCAAACATTACACAAATGTTACTTTTAAGATTATGCAAAGTTACAAACATAATTCAAAAGTATTTTTTGGTAAGGCCATAAAGTATCACTGTCTCATGTCTATCGATATTTTGGTAAGGCCACAAGGTTGTTTTTTTGTTTGTTTGTTAGGTACACACAAAAGTGGACACACACATAAGGGAAGGAAATTCAACATCTACCACTGACAGAAACATTAAAACTCAAGAACTGCTTGAACCTATTAAACCTATGTCCCATTAATAAATATATTAATCCAATAATTTTTCCTGGCAATAAAGTGAGAGCATCTTCTACACAATGAAACACATCAGAAACCATGAATTCTTTATCAACCTAGACAGATACAGCAGGAAGGTAATGATGAGTCATATATGTCTCCTCAATAAAACAAAGACAATATTGTCCATAAAAATCAGATAAAATTCATGCCAATTTTGTAAATCAGCGTTATGATATATGAATGAATTGTAAGTAATAGGGACATCCCACAAATGCATACATAATTAAACAGAAGACTGGGGACTTACAAGAGGTTAATGTGTTGGCTGCTTCCTCTGCAGATCACGAATTATGACGAGAATTTAGCCGAAAAAGAACCACGCCCAAACAAGTGAATCCATTTCTGAGACTTTTGCTTGAACAATTACCACAACAACACAACCATCTAAACACCAGCACAACCACAATTACACCACCTGAGCAACACTGCTGCAACTTGCCAGCACAGTGATCAAGGTACAAACCATAATTCACCCCACTTCTACTGCAAAATCCAACTACCTTCTAACAAGAATGCTACAAAATATTTATTTTTCCTCTCCCATGTTCATTCCAGTCTTCCACACCTGTACCAAATAAACTCCTAACATTAAAAATCCATCATTAGGATCACACAACAACCAAATTCCCATAGAAAATGGTGAGCAAACACTTGGACCACCACTGTCGCCCTTTATGACCCCTTGATTAAATCATCAGGGTCAGTTGCCACTGTAGTGGAAAATTCTAGCAAATCCCAACAGGGCTACAAAGCCTCGAAGGAGATGAATTTTTGGAAACAACCGATTCGCCCCCCAAAATCGATTTAGGGCTCCTAAGTTTTTCGATTTCTTGCTCAATCGATTTAGGGTTCTTCCATTTTTGGGCTCAATCGATTTCTTGCTCAGTCGATTTAGGGTTCCTCTATCTGTGAGCAAATGGATTTGAGAGAAAGAGAGAGAATGAGAGAAATTGTGAGAGAGAAAATTGATGGATGTGTAATATGTGTGCTATGGCGTACCTGAAACTGCAGCTATCTTCGCCGATTAACGCCGCTGCAAATCCTGTTCTGCCGATTGAAATCGTCGCACCGATCGCGATCGAAGCCCACGCCTAATCACCGCCTGGAAGCACCGATTCGCTGCTTCGTCCGCCGCTGAGCACGCAGACGCCCCTGCCCCTCCGACCTCTTCGAATTAGCGTTGGATTTTCCTCCTTTCATGACGCAGCACTCTAAAAAAAAGGGCAATTGAAATTAAAACAGCGAAAATCGGAAAAACAAAGCAAAAATAGAGCGAAATCGAGAGGGTGGGGGTCGGTGGCTGGTGGCGGGAGTGCCGCCGGAGCTGGTGGCAGCGGTGGTGTCGGCCCCTCTTTCGGACGGCGAAGCACCCGCAGAATTTTGAATATCCAAATTAAAAGAAAGAGAAATCTGAGAATTTTAAGAGGGATAGAGATGTGTGTCAGTTGGCATTGTCAGACAATTAAAAGTAGGAATGATACTATGGTTATTATTTGTTTTAGTTGTGGCATTATTGAGGCCAAATATCTCTAGTTGGGATTAGAGAATAGTAATAACTTTAGTAGTGGTTCATGAGAAAAATTTGGCTTATTGTGTAATAAACCCTAAAATAATCAATATAATTATATGAACTATCAATATGCAGCATAAATGTATGCACAAGTATCAAATCACTTTTTAATAATTGCTACATTTACTTCATCCGAATTCCGAGGCATCAAACAAAAAAAAAAATTGAAATCTTTTTATGAAAATTTTGTATCAATATTCAAGACATTTTTCGTGATTATCTTTCTTTAAGTATGATTTTCTTATTTTTTACTTTTTTGAGAATGAAGATTCAATTCTTATTAAGTAATTAATGAAAAAACTATAAAATAATTTTAAAATGGCACAATTTATAAATAGCTTCAAAATTTTAGCACATATTAAAATATTATACTTCTATGCAGAAAAAAAAAAAATTATTTGTGCAAACTATTTGAACCAATTTACATTTACGTGTGCTCATTTTTTGAATCAAGATTTAAATATAATTAATTAATTTATTTAAATTCATTTTATTATTGGATTTGAGCTTTGTTTATTTTACTAGGATGGTTATTTATTTATAAAAAATATAATTTTTTAAAAGATTTTATTGCATGAGAAAAAACTTTAAATATTAGCTTTAAAGATATGTGGCAAATTGCCAATAATTATAAACAATTATAGACAAAACAAAAAATAGGAACTTCATCTCATTAGATGATATATGTGGGATATTTTTATATAAAACATCTCTTAATTATTAATTAGATATATATTTAAAAATTTAAGAGTTAGTTTGATAATTTTAAATATTTAAATTAAGTTACATGTCAAATTTCTAATGAATGTCTTTCTAAAATGTGAGGTTACCCTTGATTTATGGTGGTGAATCTCCGTAAAGAAATTAACACGACAATCTTTAAAAATTGACCAATCAAAATTATTTTCTCTTTCTTTTAGTAAATATTAATAATAATATAAAATTGTGATTATAGTTAAATTAAAAAAAGTGTTATATGTATATGAACTATCTTGACGTATTTATTTTAGATTTTGATTTTAGTGAACATCTTAGTATATAATTGCAAAAATACGAGACACTAACACATAAAATTTATAAGAAAAAAAATTAACGGATAATAGAGAAAATAAATTTAATTAAAAAATTTATAATAATATGTATTATATTAATTAAAATTTTAACTTTAACATTATTTTATAATTTTTAATATTTGAGATGTATTTAAGTACATTATTATAAATTACATAATTCATTTAATTTTATCATAATTTTCACATCCCAAAATGTATTAATATTTATATCGGGTTAATATTCATACCGTGCATGTGCATGGGAGAAATACTAGTTCATTTTTAAATCAGTTCTAGTTGATTTTCAACAATCTTCTTAAAATTACACTTTAAAATAATTAAATAGAAAATAGTAAAATAAGATGTGTTCTCTATATTGCAAGGCAACACATATTAAAATGTTAAATAAGTCTTGAGACCATCTTCTAACATAATAAAATCAATATGAATGTACCACTTATTACTTTTTAATATTTTTTAAAAATAATAAAATTCTAGAAAAAAGTAATATATTTTTATTAAAAATGATTATCGCTTTTTAAAAAAATATTATTACATTTTACTAAAATTCCATCGTCAAATTTAAAAAAAAAAGTAATATATTTTTGTTAGAAGAGACTATCATTTTTCTTAAAAATATTTGTACATTTTATTATAATTTTATAACTTTTTGTATTAGTCTCATGTTATAAAATAATCTTACGTAAATTTTCTTTAAGAAATCTTTCCCATAAATTTTACTATGATTTAAGATACATCATCTCTCTTTTCGTATTTTACAAAATTTAGGTATAAATATTTAAAATTTTCTTCAAAATCAAAATTCAACTAAAAACTGTAATTTTCAATTTCAATCTTATTTTACTTCTCGTAGCCGAAATGGATTCATGTTTTGTTTGCCAAGTCCAAACATAGATATGGTACAATAATACTATTTGGGCACGTGGCATATGTTTAATGATTTAAGTGGACGGTGAGTACGGTTTGAGTTTGACTGCCCTAAATTTATCGGACTATTGATATTGTTGACTGGAGCTATTCCCAATTGCCTTTCTGGATTCTAAGTTTTATACGGTTTCTAAGTCATTTTTAGCGCCAATTTATAACATTATAGTCAGATTTATTTAAATAGAGATGTATCCAATTTTTTTTTTGTCACAATGGGAAGAAAAAAATGTACTCCTTTTTCTTTCTAATATTTATTCTTACTAGGATTTAGTTGTTTGACCGACCAGCGACTTGTGACTAGTGACCGTTTTACTGGAAAATATTTCTTTGTTATGAAAATTTCAAAATATGAATTTTTTTTTTAGTAACAGCAAATACTCTCTCTGTTCCGTAAGAATGTGTATCCTATGAAATGAATCATTTTCAAGAAAATGTGTTTTATATATAAATTAGTGACATATGTATAAATATTTGTATATGTTTGTGAGTGCACACGCAAATGAATTTTTTTTAGTAATGTGTAAATTTGTGTGGGACGTCCAAATAAAAAAAAAGTGTGCAAATTCCTGTGAAACAAATGGAGTATAACTTTTTAAACCTAAGTTGAATTGCACGATGTATTTGATATGAGTAAGTCTCTTGTGTACCAGTTACACGATGCAACTCTAGTTCATTTTTCAAAAGTTAAACAGTTTATAACTGAAAAGTTAAACAGTTTATTACTGAAAAGTGTATCTTTCATAGTTTAACTTTTTAGTTATAAACTGTTTAACTTTTTAAAAATTAACTTGAGTTACACCGTATAACTGGTGCATACAAGACTAATCCATTTGATATATATAAGACTAAGACGTGCTTTATTTGGATGGCTCATTTCACACTCTTAAAATAGAAATAATCGTCACTCAAAAAAATCAATAAATAATATATATATATATATATTATTATTTAAATTCATAGTTGATTTTTTATTTTAAAATATGTCATTCTATTATGCAAATTTATTAAAATAGGAACTTTTTCAAAATATTAGGCCCCTGATATCGTCTGGTTTAATTTTGCTGAACCCGGCCCCTATTTTGATAATTTATTTAAAAAGTTCTCTATTTAATAAATTTTCCCATTTTATTATTATGAAAATAAATGAGTTGGAGGTAGTATTTATGTGTTGAGTTTTAAATCCACCTTTTCACAAAATAATTTTATCAGATCAAATTTATTTTCCAATCCTCAATTATTGAGATTTAAAAACCTGTACCATAACAGCAGAATGTAAAATATAACCTCATTTATTAGTAATAACAAAAGATATGTATCTATACTAATCTAATAATAAAATATTCTTAAAATAGTAACTAGGTGAGTAAGTCATACCAAAAGTTCTTTTAAATTTTGATAAATATATTAATAATATTTAAATCATATTAAAATTAAATGCACAATTATAAAAGATGTCCAATATTAAAATGTTAAAAAAAATTCAAGTCATACAAAAAATTCATACAATATTTGATATTTCATCTAATTAAAATTAAATGTGTGATTACCCAAACAACTTTTCTGCTAAAAACATATTAAAAATTTTATAAAAATAAATTGTATATCATATAAGAATTTTAATTTATTTAATTATTTATAAAAATATAAAATAATTTTTTTAAAGTAATATGTTACTAATTGTTTTATTATTATTATTGTTGTTATTATTATTATTATTATTATTATTATTATTATTATTATTATTATTATTTTATTATTATTATTATTATTCCTTAAAAAGTTGAGTCTTTTAATAATAACCGTGAAGTCCAAAATTAAATTGAAAGTTCAGTAAAAAGTTATGTATTTTTATGGAATTAACTCTAAAATATATAAAATTATTTAATTATATTACATATATATAAAATGCAATTGTAATAAAAATGAAAGTTTCATTAAAATTTAGCGTTAATTCTATATAAATACACCACATTTTACTCAACTTTCAATTTAATCATGAGCTTCACTATTATTGGAAAAAATCCCAACCATTTAAAAAGTTTCAATTCGATACATTTTTTTTCCGGCCAGCAACTGATGACGTGTTTTGCCGGAGCATGTGAAATATTTTTTGGTTAATTCTATATAAATACACCACATTTTACTCAACTTTCAATTTAATCATGAGTTCACGATTATTATAAAATATCCCAACCTTTTAAAGAGTTTTAATTCGATACACTTTTTTACTTTCTGGCCAGCAACTGATGACGTGTCTCGCCGGAGCGCGTGAAATGTTGTCACGCTGTCGTAAACGTGTAAAATTACTTTTTTATATTTTTTTTTCCATATCATATATTATATATATAAAAATAACAAAATTTAATATTAAAAAATATTTTTTGAATGAGAAATACTCTGGAAATAAACGTTTTCCACCATATTCAAGAAGGACTTGAAAAAGTGTGTTAATGGTTCCTAATATCAAAACTCAGGCCCGTCTCAAAGAATATAGAGGTCATGTGCTCCTTTTAAAATAAGACCTCAAATGTAATGGTTGAAGCTAAATAATTAGATAATATTAAACAATTACCAACATAAAAAAAAAAAAAAATTGGCCGTAAAACACCAGGAATTTGGTGACTTTTTTAAGGAAAAATTAATTAAGATTAAATTGAGGAGGAAAGTACAAGATTTTTTGCTCAAAAGTTTTTCTTGATGTTGTAGTATTTTTTTATGTGCGTTTGCAATAGTATATTTATAATTGTTGAAAAAAATATATGTTTCAATATTTGAAAAATGTAAAGTACAAAGGTATCTATAGATAAAATCTCATATCCTAATTGACTAACAAACTTTCTAATTCTTTGTGCTTTGACATATACAGAAGACGATTTCATGTATATATGTAACCAACATTAATTAGGAAAGAGAACGTGTGTACGTGTATATAATCTAACAATAATTTCATTAAGATTTATCTATATTAAAATAAAAAAAAATTCAAAATTGGGCCCCTGAATTTTGAGGGTCCTGTGACATATCACTGGATGTACATGTTGACGGCCCTGTCAAAACCATAAAAGGTGGTGTGTATAGAATTAAGTGGTTATATTCGCTACCATTAACACAGATTTTTCACAATAATCGTAAAGCTCAGAATTAAATTGAAAGTTGAGTAAAAATTTGTGTATTTATATAGAATTATCCCTAAAATTTATGTACAAACTAAATATTTTATGAAAAAAGTAAGAAGAAAAAAATCACTATATTTATATACAGTACACACGTAATAATAATTTTAGTACCAACACAACCAATCAGTTATCTACATTTTAAAGATCAATAATCATAATTACAAATCTATATTTAACACACTCAGTTAACAATTAATCTTTTTTACCTTTAAATTGAATTTATACTTCATGTACGTCTTGAAATTCACATTGATTGAAAAAAGTTAATAAAATTCAAATCTTAAATATGGATTTTATTTTTTAAAATGAATTTTTTTCTACTAATATTATTTATAGTAGTTGGATTGAGATTTTTTTAAAAATGTGAGTTTCATTGAATTTTGTTAATAATTTATGTTTATATTAATTAGTGAATAGTTTTATTTATATTATTAATTTAACAACTTTGAGATACTTATATATATATTATCATGTCAAAAATTAAATTAATGTATTAGAAAAAATTGAATAAAAGAATAGTGGGGATGAACCATATGCATTTAATTAAAATTGAACTCACAATTTGGATTACAGTGATAAAGTTATATAATAATTTTAAATTGGTATATTTTTAAAGTATTATTTTTAAATTGTTATAAATTTTTTGTATAATAGAATAAATATAAGTTGAATAATAGATTTTTTTTCATATTGTAACAATTTAAAAATAGTACTTTAAAATGTATTATTTTACAATTTTATATAATATTTAACATATGTTGTTACAGAATATAAAATAATTGATTGAATTTGTACAATAATTATAACAAAAATTAAACATGGATTTTTTTTTAAGTAGACATTTTTTATTTGTGGGTAATTTTATATTGTCACGTCCAAAATAATAATAAAAAAGACAATTAACTTATTTTTATAAAAAAGTCATTCATGATTAAAAAAGAATCATATGTTGTATATATAAAATTAATTTTGATTTTTTTAATATATAGAAAAGTATAAAAAAAAATATAGATAACATCATGAAAATTATTATTTTAACAAGAAATTTAATAATATTAATTTTATACTCACAAACCGTGCAACGCACGGGTGACATACTAGTAAATCTAAAGTCACTTTATTCCCAAATCAAATATGGCCCGACCATATACAACTCCATATTTATTAGATACCCCCAATTACTTAATTAACCTATTTTTTTAAATAATTATTCAATATACTCCCTAAATATACCAACACTACTCTTATCATTAAAAAAAATGATACACCTTTTAAAAAAATCCTTTATTTTATAGACAAAATCCTGCATAACAAAATAGATACACCCATTTTTTTGAAACGCTATTTTACAAACAATTTACCGGCGATGACGAGCCGCTGGACACGACAAGCAACCAGAATCACCCCATCAATGAACATGACATAGACTCATAAAGCACTAATGAATCAATGGAAAGTGATAGAGTTTAGTGCGGGGGTTTTTTTTTATTCATGGAGAGGTTGTTTATCATTAACGAATCGGTTGAATATTCATCATGATAAATAAGATTAGATTGAATAAGGATTAACATCGTGGGGGAGGTTGTTTGTGATAGATTTGGAAGGATATGAGTTGTAAACTATAGGATTTTTGTTTGAGAAGGAATAAGAATATTTGGCCTTCTTTTCGACAAATCCGGTCAAAAAATTAACAAATATTTTGACAATTTATTTTCGAAATATTAATTATATTTTGACAAGTTTTTGTCGAAACTCTAATTATTTTTCGATAAACCAGATTCGAAAATAAGTGTCGCAATTCTTTTCAAAAATTATGAGAATAACAACAATATATCATCGAATTTATAGGCTAATAAGTATAAATACTTGGTATACATAAATAAATAACAACATTCAAAGTAAAAATTAAGTTATACATCATTAAACGAATACTCAAATATATACACTTACATAAGTCCAAGATTCATGCGTGTTCATCATTTTTGTTACAAAATATACGAACTAAGGTCGCATAGCCGCCACTTTAAGAATAATAAAATGATGATACAACTACAAGAAGAATGATATTTTGGAGCTCTCACTCCCGCGCTTAGACTTCCGATTTCTTATGTATAATTATGACTTTTTAATTTTCAAGTGAATGTATCAATTGAGTATTATTTTTATTTTTAATATTAAAGGGTAAGTCATTTAATAACTAAACTAATATAATATATAATTTTTTGGGGTATCATATTTGCCCATCAAATATTTAAGTCACGGACACGGATATTCTCCCCCTCCCCCCCTCAATTTTTAATTACTTCACCACCACACTTAATTTTTTCATTTCAAAATATATTTTAAAGACAAAATACCCTTTTGTTATGTTTCCTAATTTACAAATGAATCAATTCACCCTCATGTTCTTTATATGAAAATTCTATTCATGATTTTTGGGGTTTTTTGTTTGAAAAATTAAAGGGGGTGAAAATTTATGATGGTGATGTGAAAAAGAGGGTGAAGTAATTAAAAATAGGGGATGAATATTCGTTCCCTTAAGTCACGAGACATGAGGCCCAGCGATTATGAAGTGTTAGCCCATCAAAATTAATAAATGGGCAAAGGCCCATGCCGCCTATGTCTTCTTTTTTTTTTTTTTTGACAATGCCTATGTCCTATTTTAGTTGCCTTGCACCATATAACTTTAATTTACTACGAAATATTACTAGCACTGTTATGTAGCTTAGAATATAATTATACTATAATTAAAATATATAACGCACATATGAATATAATTGAAACATACAAATAAATATATAAATTAATATAAGTAGAAAGTACATATTAATTAATTAAAATATGATGAATAAATATTCATATGAGACTCGATAAAACATCACAAAAACTCGTATGCAATATTGCACAAAACCCGACCCGTGCAATATCCCCAAATGAAAATTCGCGGATCCAATAAAATTTTTAAGGAAAATTTTCGTCACTTCCAGAATGTATACCACATGAACATATTTGTGCTACTGTAAGACAAAATGTGTGCTACTACATCTTAAAAAGTTGTTTTTTTGTACTTTTAAAGTAACTATAAGAATAATATGTATATTTACGAGAACAAATATGTGTTTCTTAATTTATTTTTCATTTTATTATTAGTTTTATGTTGATAATATGTTGCTAATGTAATAATACCTTACATGTGTTACTATCTCGCCACTCCCAGAATATATACCACATGAACATATGTGTGCTACTGTAAGACAAAATGTGTGCTACTACATCTTAAAAAATTATTTTTATCGAAATTCCAGAATGTATACCACATGAACATATGTGTGCTACTGTAAGACAAAATGTGTGCTACTACATCTTAAAAAATTATTTTTATCGAAATTCCAGAATGTATACCACATGAATATATGTGTGCTACTGTAAGACAAAATGTGTGCTATTACATCTTTAAAAAAAAATTCTATAAAATCAATAAATATTTATGAAAAATGAATATTTTTTCTTATAATAATACACATATTGATCTTACATTGTATTAACATGTTTGTTTTCTACAAAAACAAATGAATATATGTAAAAAAAACAACATTTGTTCTTATAGTAGTACACATTTGACCTTATAGTAGCATAAATTTACTCATATAGTATAGCGAAAATCCTGAAATTTGAAAATTGCCCAAATCCGACCCAACCCGTTCAAGATCCGCGAATTTTGTTACTTTGACCCTATTGACCCGCAAATTTTTAAAATTTTCCTTTTTTGGCATATATTGCACCCATACAATATTGCACGGGAAACCTACTCATAAAACATATATATATGGGCATATATATATATATATATATATTAAATTCTTAATTCCACGAACATAGTTCTGCATCACAAAAGATATCTATATACGGTGGAAATAATGACATTTGTTTCATACTTTTTAATGAGAATTGAAGTGATTTTTTCCTTGATGTCTTTAATATAGGGTGTTATCTTTACATTGCCAGTGATATGCTTTAATTAAAAAAGAAAAAGTTATCAGTAAAGAAGTTTCATTAATTTTCAAAAAAGACATAAGAAATATCCTTCTTTATAAATTACCCATGATTGTCTTTATATAAATAACTGCATCAATAGCTCAAACTATACATTGAATACTCCTAGACCACTCATTAAAACAAATGTCATTAAGCTTTGTTAACCCAACTCTAACCCAACTCCACACTCTATTCTTAAGCTCCAAAATAATTTCCTCCTCAGAGATCCACTTGTTCTCAAATATCACTTTGTTCCTAGCTTTTCAAATTATCCAAACCAAACATTCCCAAATGTCACCAAGGATCAATTTGTCATTCCTCCTATTTATTAAATTGGAGAAGTGAAGGAGATTGATGGAAGGTTTAGACGATAAGGTGGTCCTCACCCCCACCCATTCACAACACCTCATCCAAATTTTGTAAGAGAAATGACATTCAAACAAGATGTGACTTACCGTTTCTTCATTTTCCTTGCAAAAAGAGCATTTTAATCCTGCATAGTTGGGAATAATATTTCCTTTTTGAAGTTTTGGGATTGTTGGCAATCTACCCCAGATTACTCTCCATGCATGTATCTTTACCTTGTTTGGCACCCATTTATTCCAAATAACTCTAAACTCCTCTGATTTTTTTCTACTATCTCCATGATTCTGACAAAGTAATCAATGATAAGCATCCTTCGTTTTGTAACTTTCATTTGCTCCAAGAGTTCATCTCCAATAGTCTTCCTCGTTCCTCTTCAATTTGTACATGTTTACAACATTACACAACTCGTTAATTCTCTCCATCTCCCTTTTCAAGAGAAAAAATAAGATTGTTGATGATAGAGATGAAAATGATTGAATAAAAGTGAAGGTGATTAATCAAAATGGATATAAATTATTTCATTAAAAAAAATTAATGGTATCATATACTTTCTCCGTCCATAAAATTTTTTCTCATTTCATAATTGGTACGAAATTTAATAAAAAATAATATTATATTAAAATAATAGATAAAGTAAAAAAAATTTAAAAAATTGTGGAGTTCAAATTTTTAACGTGAGTATGAATTGTTTCCAAATAAAAAAATAAAAAAAAATTGTTGAGAAGTATTTTTTTTCTCATTAACTGTCGTAATTGTAATTATTATTATTATTATTATTAATATTAAGGATTTTCAGCTGGGTGTACTTCTAAATCCCAAAGGGGTCCCACCCTAGTGTCGCAAAACAAAGGAGTGGATGTTGACATGCCATCTTAGTGTCATTAAAAGGAGGAGGAGGAGGTGGGCATAGTAGGGCTTTTTTCAGAGGAAATGGTTGCACTGATTACTACAAGCAAACTAGAAATGGAAGTCGCACTTTTACTTTATTGTGGAAAAGGAGAAGTTGGGAGAAATCGCGCAAGAGATTTGATTTTTATTTTTTTAAATGGATGGGGACTGTGGAAAATGGCACGCATCACACAGAAAGGAACTGTAGAGATTGAGGGGTAGTAACGGACTAAACACTGCCTGCTGAGGTGAAGGGGCTTCTTCTCCCCACAACAGATCCGAGAAACGCGTTGATGCGTCTCCACAGTCGCCAGTCCTTTTGGAATTCTATTCACCCTTCACGCGCTTCCTTTCTCAGCTTTACGGCACGCGCTCTTGTCGCTTGACTTTAGCAATATTTGTATTTGTCTTCTTGTTTCTCTTGTTCTATTTATGAATAGGGATAAAGTACCATCTCTTAACCTTTATACTCGAGTGCTTTTCCCAAAAAATTATTCCCTCCGTCCCGTAGGAATTTGCACCCTACGGGACGGCACATTTTTTAAAAAGAAATAGTTTTATATATAAAGTAGTGGTATATGGGTAAATATGTGTAAAGGTTTGTGAGTGTGCATGTAAATCAATGCTTTCTTTTTTAGTAGTGTGTAAATTTGTGTAGGACGTCCAAATAAGAAAAATGTGCAAATTCCTGCGGGACAGAGGGAGTAATATATTAAAAAAATAATTGCAAAGGAACCCCTTGAGGCTTGAATTATTAATCGGTTTCAACCTTGTCGTAATTAATTGCAAAATTTTTTTTGAGGAATTAATGTTATCTGCACACTATAAAAATATTTAAAAAAAAATTAGGTCTGAATATTATTTATACATTATAAAAAAAAATAGAATTAGCAATCGTTTTCATTCGTCCATTAATTACTTGCACACTTAATTCATTTGAGAATTCGATATTATTGTAAAAAAAAGTTATTTATTTTTGTGTACACTCAATTAAAATATACATATATTTACTTATGAGTCATATCTTGAAAATGATTCATGAAAACACAAAATGGCCAAAGATGAAATCAAATTCCAAAAGCTACGAAATCAAATTCTGAACAAAACTCTACAGATTAAAATCATACTAATTTTCCAGAAGCTTTGATATCAAATTCAGACTACATTTTAAATTGAAGCACTCTAATATCTACTTTGCTCTGAGAAATTGAATTAAAATTAAGAAACTCCGAGAGCTCATAAGTTGAATTTGAACATAGCTACTAAGAAATTAATACATATCCAAAATTTGCAATAGTTAAGAAATTGAAAAAAAAAAAAAAGCAATAGGTTGAAGAACTAGAAGCTCAAAATGCATTCACGTGGTTATTGCACTTAGATTCAAAAGAGCATTTAATTTTAGTTGAAAAATTGAATTATCGAATCTTAGTTAAAGCGGTTTAATTGCAGAAAAATGACACTATCACGAGCGAGAGAAAAATATGGCGAGGCAGATGTACTCAGACGCTTTATCTCAGCAACATGAAACAAGCATATCATGTTTCTTCAACTCTCAAATTCATGGATGAGAGCTTATTATCTCAACCACTATTACCAATATTTTTTTGTAATAACCACCATCACAGTGAGATCCCAACTATTCATGTAACATTAGGGTAAAAGGGACAAAGTGATTTTAAAAGACAGAATATGAGGTGAAGTGAATTTTTTCCCTTAAAATTTATTTGCATTCGTTCTATATTTTAGGGTCAAATATTTTCACATTAAGTATTTTCTTATAATGTAATCATTGTTGGAGGATCAATATTATGGGAGTTAACGAGTTGTGCAATGTTGTGAACAGATATAAATTAAAGAGAAATGAGGAAGACCATTGGAGATGGACACTGGGAGCGAGTGGAAGATACAACACGAAGGACGTCTACCATTGGTTGCTTCGAGAGAGTTATGGAGAAGAAGGAGATAAAGCGGAGGAGTTTAGAGCAAGGATGAAAATATCGCTATCGCAAGTAATATCGCAACCTTAAATTTACGGAAATATCGATGGATATATCGATATCGCAAAAAAAAATAGAAAAATAACGGAAATTTTATTAAAATTTTGGAAATTTAATATGAAATTTTAGGAATTATTATAGCATGTTATTATGCATATGTTTCATTTAAGATCACAAAAAATTGACATGTTTAAAGCAAATAAATAGATAATGGACTATATAATCATTGTCTGGCATTAATTAATTAATAATATAATGCATAATACAATAAAAAATGATTTGAATTACATGATACAATACATTTAGTACCAAAATGATGACCTATGGGGTTCAAATATAGAAGATGGAATCCCATCTTTGTCCAAACAATATTGATACCAACTCATTGCATTAGAATAATCCTGCATATAATTATGCACATGTCATTCATATGTTTCTCTATCTCTTCCAACTGTTTCACCATAGATTGGATAGTGTGCACTAACCCAATGATTTTGTTGATATGAAAATGGATGCTGAAACACATTTTGAGTATTCCAACCAAATTGTGAACTCGAATGTGTGTCAGAAGCATATGAAAGAATATACAATCACTAAAAAAATAAATTATCATTTGAAAATTGTATAAAAATATAAAAAAAGAAAAAAATGTGATTTTTTATGTAGTGCGATATTTTGCGATATATCTGCGATATTTCCCGATTTTCAATTAATTTTGTACTACGAGTGAACCGATATCGATATCGATATTTGCGATATATCCACGATACTTTGTAAAAAATACATTGTACCCCAATATCCATATCGCATACTCAAAATTTGCGATATATCCGCGATATTTCGCGATATTTTCATCCTTGGTTTAGAGTGATATGGAACAAATGGGTTCCTAACAAAGTGGAAATACATGCGTGGAGAGTTATATGGGGAAAACTGTCGACGATCCCAGAACTACAAAAGAGAAGCATCATTCCTAATGATCCTGGGCTAAAATGCACTTTCTGTAGAGAAAAGGAAGAAACGGTAAATCACATCTTCTTTGAATGCCATTTTTCATATAAAATTTGGATGAAGCGTTGTGAATGGGTTGGGGTGAGGACCTCATTATCATCTAAACCCTCAACCAATCTTCTTCACTTCTCCAATTTAATTAGTATGAAAAATGTCAATTTAGTCCTTGGAGGCATTTGGGAATGCTTGATTTGGCTAATTTGGAAAGCAAGAAACAAAGTTATATTTGAGAACAAGTGGACTGCTGAGGAGGAAATCATTTTGGAACTCAAGAGTAGAGTTTGGAGTTGGGTTAGAACTGGGTCATTGAAACTCAATTCTATTGGTTTTGGTGAATAGTCTAGGAGTATACAATGCTTACTTTGAGGTGCTATTTGTCTATGTATCTAAACTCAATCTCTGTGTAAAACTGTAAAAATGATATTTCTTATGCCCTCTTTGTGAGAAGTAATATAATATTCTTTGCTGATAAAAAAAAATATTATGGCTAATAAATGAGGTTTAGCTGTTTTGAATCCTAACAACTAATAAATATAAATGATTGAGTGTTTGATGCTTGTGTTATCTTTGTATCTTGCCTTAATCCATGCTTTTAATGAAAGAATTATAGCGGCAGTAGGATTTAGGCCAAATTCTTAATACAAATTAAAGGGATATGACCCAATGACAGATGGACAACCAAGTGTCTGTACATGACCTTTTGTAGGCAAGACAAAAGTTTCCTATAATGGGCTCTAGCAACTGAGTTTATGAGATTTGCTCTATCACAAATTTTTATAATAGACTTGATCTTATTCTCTAAATAGACTCTGAACCCCGTTTTGTTGGCCGAGGTATGAGGCCTTTAGATTGTTACTTTTGAAAGCTAACGGCGAGGTCGGGCGAGGTAAAGAGAGGTGGAATCTTCTTGAACTTCACTTGATGTCTCTGTGGTCATACGAAGTAGGAGAGGTGCTGATGAGATCCAAGCGAGGTGCAACCAAGGTTTTCTTGGCTTGATTTCCACCTCATCTGGGTCTGTGCCTTATCTAACTTTTTTTTTTTGGTTCTTTGTGCTTTGGGTCCTCATCTAGAGGTTTTGGGCGCTTGGAGTCCTGGGCTGGTTAGATGATGTCTTGAACCTTGCTACAACTAGAGTTGGCAAATGGTCTGGCCCAGTCCACCCAAGCCCGGCCCATTGGGACAAATCATATTCACAGTGCGGTCGGGACAACCCATTTTTCAATCGAACCTGTAAAAATTGAGTATAACTCAGCCCATCGGGTCAGATCGAAATTGCTAGCTTTATGCACAAATATAAGGTGGTCGGTCCAGCCCACCGAGCCAAATCATATCGCGGGTCGAGCTGGAGCAAGTCGGGCTGGACCGGCTCATTTTTCAGTCGGGCCTATAAAAATTTAGCCTAGTCCGGCCCAAATATCGGGTAGGCTAGGCCGAAATTGTCAGTTTTAGCTGCAGCTAAATAAGGCCTCGGGCCCAAGAGTAATTTTGCTAAAATAACAGTAAAAATATTGTCGATATTCAATTTTCACTTTTATATTTACTTATTTAAAAATAATATATCCAATTGATTTTTTAATGAGTTACTTTTTTAAGTAATTTTTTATTTAATGTATAGAATAATGTTAGGATACGAGAAGTTATGAGTCGAAAAGGTCGAGAATTGGAATTTTGTATGAGCTATCGTCTGGGCTCGCTGTATGGGTTTAAATGTCTTGAGACAGAAGTTGATGCAAACACATTACTCCCTCAGTTTAAAAATAATTTTCACACTTTTCTTATATGGATATTCTCACTCTTTCTTCACACTTCAAAAAATAAAAAAATTCACACTCACAAAAGTTAGTAAAATATATTTTTTATATTTTATTATTTAATTTTAAATTCATATACTTTACTTTTTTATAATATTGTTTGAAGGTGAAAATGTGAAAAAATTGTGAGATGGAGTGTATAATAATAATGCAGTTACCTTTATAAATTACTTACATTGGTAAAAAATAAATTCAATGGTAATAAGAATGAGATATACACATAATAATTATTATATGTAATGAGAATAAATGAGGTACATAGTATTGTTTTTTCTCTTAAATAAGATAATCATTACCCCCATTTGATTACCTCCATCTCACCTTATAATCATCCTCCTCAATCAATTTCTCATACCACAACCAACAACATTCACTTTTGGCAAAGGAGGAAAATAAAATTTCATTCTCATTACCATTTAAGAAACAAGCGCCCCATTGTTGTTAAATTGCATCTCCTAATTTGTGGAGTATATATTTTTTTTTATGAGACCTTTAAACTCTTATTATGTGAAACAAGTCTATCCATATCAGTCTCCTACAATCCACTTTTTGTCATCAATTGTTTTATATGTCAATTGTTCGCGGTATCAATCAAAATGAACCCAACTATTTGGTAATAGTTTTCTTGCAGATACCATTAATTTAAATTATACATATGTACATATGTGATAACTGACATGACTTTTATGTTGGTGAAACTAATTATATATACTGACGAATGTCAATATGTGGTTCAAGTTCAACACGCATGAATTATTATTATCAAATTGGTGTGAATTCGATCAGTAACGAGTTTGAAATCAAGATATATAGGAACTAAACTCATGACATATAAAGAAATATGAACACAAAAATTTCAAATGAATCAATAACCACTATAAGGTGTCAAGAATTTTACTATTCTTCAAGATATAATTGTTTATTACAAGTGAACGAATAATTGTTAAAAATAAATTTCAAACCGAGCTACTTATAGTACCTTAGAACAATAACTGAAAACAAAAAACATAGAATTTCTCCTAACTTTAAGCCTTCCTAACTTTATCCACCAAATTTGGTTATGATGAAAATTTTATGTGCTTTTTAGAATCTTACAGAAGAAATCAATTTTGAATTCTCAACCATGAGCTGCTTGCAAAATCACACCAACTCAATTTAAAATTAAGGGGCCTTTTGGTAATAATTGTAACGAGTGTAAATGATATGAAATAAAAGTCATAGTTTTTATATAGCTTAACTATGATTGATTTCTTAGTTTTTTGGTATCAAAGTCATAATAAAATTATTTCAAACACACACTATGACTTTAATTACCATTACTCAATTTATAAAAGTCTCTAACCAAACGTCAGCGCACGAGTTCAACCACCATATTAAAGAGCTACTCAAAACTCGATGAACAATTCACACAAATAAATATGGCAACATGGGTTTATCTAATTAAATTAAATTTGAGAGAGTACATGGGAGGAATTTATTGTAATTTAAAGAAGGGTTTATATATACCGGTAAATAGAGAAAGGTGAAAGTGAGGGTAGAATTAAATGATTGGGAAGTGGTAGCCACGCTCTTGAAAACAACCAAAAAACATTAAAATGTGGAGCTGATTCAACAAACAAGTTCACAGCTCATCTTTAACTTGGCATCTTTATGCAGTACTGTGCAGTCCACAGTCTCCACTCACCCCTCTTCACTGTCCCGTCATTTCCACCATAATTCTGACTAATCACTCTGCCACCCACAACCACCGCCCCCGCCCCCACCCCCCCTACTTTTTATTTTATTTTTACCCCCCCCAATACTTATAATAATTAGCACCTCAATCCTCCTCCCTCACACTAGTATATAATCTTTTCTTCCCCTTCTCAGGCCCTATCCTTGTGAGCAATAGTAAACAGTAACTCTGCAACTTCAAACTCATCAATGGCGCACTAGTCCAACAATTATCGATCATTCTGGAACTCTCACCGTACACTTCCAGAAATGGTGTTGTCCACGGTGTTGATTGGGCGATGAAGGAGCGGCAGCGGTGGCAACCGGAAGAAGACAACCTCCTCCGCGCCTATGTCAAGCAATACGGCCCCAAGGAATGGAACCTCATCGCCCAACGCATGGGGAAGCCTCTCGATAGAGATCCTAAATCCTGCCTCGAGCGTTGGAAAAACTATCTCAAACCAGGGATCAAGAAGGGTTCGCTCACGCCTGAGGAGCAAAATCTCGTGATTTCTCTCCAGGCCAAGTACGGCAACAAGTGGAAGAAGATCGCCGCCGAGGTCCCCGGCCGCACCGCCAAGCGATTAGGCAAGTGGTGGGAGGTTTTCAAGGAGAAGCAGCTCAAGCAGCTCCAAAAATCGCAGAAGAATCACGTGGATTACGGCACTCCGCCCGGTGTCTCCGCCGTCGCAGGCGGAGGGTCGCCGGAGAAGGCCGCGCAGGGGAAGTACGACCATATTTTGGAGACTTTTGCTGAGAAGTACGTGCAGCCGAAACTTATCTCTTATCAATCTCCATCCAATATGATCATGCCGAGCAGCCTCTCGCTCCCGGAACCGCCGCCGGTCCTTTCGCTCGGTACGGATCCGGCGAATTCCACATCCGGCGCCGTTCTCCCACCTTGGATGAACATGAACATGATCACCACCCCCACGGCGACGTCATCATTGACCTCCTCCTCGTCGACCACACCGTCTCCGTCTGTTAGCCTGACGCTCTCCCCCTCCGAACCGGCTGTGCTAGATCCGGTTCACTCAGAAACAGGGATAACGCCCCGGTTCTTCTCAGTCCAACAGGTAGGGATCCTAATCCAGCACTGTAAGGAGCTGGAAGAAGGGCGAGAGAGCTGGATGCGGCACAAAAAGGAGGCGACGTGGCGGCTGAACCGGCTGGAGCAGCAGCTGGAATCGGAGAAAGCGCGGCGACGGAAGGAGATGACAGAGGAGATAGAGGCGAAGATACGGTGTTTGAGGGAGGAGGAGATGGCGTTTACGAGCAGAATTGAAGGGGAATATAGGGAACAGATGAACGCGTATCAGAGAGATGCGGAAGCTAAGGAGGCAAAGTTAATGGAAGTTTGGTGCAGTAATCACGTGAAGCTGGGGAAGCTGCTTGAACAGATTGGGGCCCACCAGCATGGCCATGGCTTCTCATCCCTGCAACACAACCCGCCTCCTGTATGACCCGACCCGAAACCAAATCCGTGCACAGCTCTTTCTGAAAACTTGCCACCAAATATAAATACAGTAGTGGAGTGTGATGTTCCAATAGTATGTTAGATAATTAATAAGAATGTTACGTCAAAATCAAATACTCCATGTACACTTATTTTTACTATATTACTTGTTCACCATTATTCTTTTCTTATTTAAAAATGCAAGGATATCATGCCAGATATTTTTACAAAAGAGTATAAATAAAAATGACAATAATATTAATTGTTATACTAAAAGAATCTAAATTATTTTACTAAAATTTATTATCAAATATTTTATGTATAAATAAGTTTCGCTCTTTTCATGCTACAAGATCTTAATTATAACTTTTTCTTTGACCGGCTATTATCGTGTGTCTTCATGTGTTAAAACAAGTGAAAAATAACACTTTCCCCGTCCCAAAACTACTTTCATATTTTTTTTATTTGGACGTTTCAATTTTTCTTCCACACACCTAAAAAGGAAACTTTTTATATTCACAAAAGTTAATAAATTATATTTTATTTATTTTATTATTTAACTTTACACTAACATACTTATTTTTTCTTAATTCGAATGTCATTTTCCTGACGGAGGGATTACTAAGTAGTTTCTTCTCTCAAACTTAAATTCTACTACTCTGGTTAGCTAGGCATATAAGGTCTAAATATAAGTCATTTATGATATTTGGTAATTTAAAAAGATTTTATTAGTTGCCTGAAACTAAATTGGACTCTTCCCCTCTAATTCTTTGTCATGATTAACCATAAATATAGAGACGATGTGGAATTTTCTCTTGGGGGATAATTATCCTCCTTAATATTTTATTTTGTTAGCTAATGAAAAAATTATTTTGATATTTGATTAGGTAAATTATAATATTTATTTTTGTTATATTTTGTGGTATTAATTAAGTTTTATAATGTTTAATTTAAATTTTTATGGTATGAATTTATTAAATTTGAAGATAACTAAAATAGTGTTGAATGGTATTTTTAATATTTTCTTGTGCAGTATGTCCTTTAGTAAACAAATTATTAAAATTTATACAAGTTTAATTCTATTCAACAAACAATCATATTAAATATTTTATCTCACCTATTTTTATAGTTCCACCATATTTTTTTCCATCTTTTCTTATATCTTCATTTTATCATTTCTTATGAGACCTACAAATAGTAGTATTATTATTTGCCCAGATTTTAAGATAAAAATTACTACCTCCGTCTCAAAACTACTTTCATATTTTTTTTATTTGGACTTTCCAACTCTTCTTTCACATCTAAAAAAGAAATTTTTTACGCTCACAAAAGTCCATAAAGTAAGTTTTTTCTTATTTTATTATTTAACTTTACACTCACATACTTAGTTTTTCTTAATTCGTCTTTCCGGAACAAATATGAAAATAGTTTCGGACGGAGAGAGTATTTGTTAGTATTTAAAGGAATAAAATTGTATTTTACAAAAAAAGTATTGGTTTTATTAAATTGATAGTGGATATTTTGCCAAACAATCGAGTATGTAGCTGATATTTTTGACAATATAAACTAGTACACGCATAAATTAAGTTTAGTTTTTCAAATGATGGGTGTATAACGAAGGGTTTTATTTATTAAAAACTCTTTCTGAAGTTCATAATCATTTATTAAATACTATTGAGAAAGAAGAGCATCACAGTCGTTGTAGTATAGTGGTAAGTATTCCCGCCTGTCACGCGGGTGACCCGGGTTCGATCCCCGGCAACGGCGAATTTTTGTTTTTGCTTTGTGGGCTTGGGCCTTATTCTTTTTTTCTGGGCCGAATCTGCAAAAGCCCAAAGATGACCTAAATGACTGCTAATTTTTGTAATATTATTTGTAGGCCCTTGCTCCTTCTCCATCTAATTATTTTTCTTATTCTTATTTATCTTTTATTTTATCGGTAAATGTTAGTTGTTTGTAGTTAGAAGTTAGTTCACCAAGTCTCCATACACTCATATCTTCAAGCCAACCTTATATCTCCCTTCAATTCCTTCCCAAAGGAAATCGAACCCGGGGCACTCACTCAAGTGAGAAGCCCGGTGGCCAGTTGAGCTAACTCACCTGGTTTCTTATTCTTATTTATCTTGAAATGGGTCAATTTTACTTCAAAATTGGTGATTTAACCTTTTCTTGTGCCATAAGTTTTTTGGGATGTTTGCGTTTAATTTTAATTTAATTTTCACTCTGTCTAAATTTATTAATATTATTGTTTATTATTTAAAGTATTATTAATTACTATTTGAGGTATTACTAATTCAAAATTTAAGTAATTACTGAGTTATATGTACTTGCATATAAATCACTTGTTTTGTGCATATGAATTCTTTTCTTTTTAATTGAACCAAATAAACCCTTATTCTTAATAAAACCAGATAACTCAACATTTTCGTCAAATCATAAGAGGGAAGGAACTATTTACCCCTTAATCTTCTCAGTCATGATCAAATACACCTCTTAACTGTATTTTTATATTTATTTTTTCATTTGAAATTAAATAAGCCCTTGTTCTTTTAAAAAATAGAGAAGATATTTCAAAATTTTGTTATATAAATCAGAATTAAAAAGAGCATGAAAAAATTATTAATAAATAATAAATAAACCATAAAAGTTTGCGTACAATTTTTTTTTTTTGTAAAATTAGAATAAATAAAGTATGTTTACTTGCATTATATGGAGGATATAGTTCCTCTTTAAAACATACTTCCAGTGGCTTATTAATGGTAAATGCTTTTAAATCGACTTCAGAAATTAATCATTATAAATTTACCAACCTCAAGCAAAATTTTGAAGCAAAAATATATAATATAGGGAAAAAATCATTTACCCCCAACTTTAAAATTTAGACTCTTAACCATATTATTGTATATCTAAGTCATTTTACTTTTCAATTAAGAGCCTATTTGTCAAATTTTGTTAAAAATTGAGCATATTTGATCTCAACTAAAAATAAAAGAGTTTAAATGTAAAATAAAATAAAATTAGAGAGCTTATTTGGTTATCACTCATCATCTTTTTGTTTAAGGGTTAAGTTGACCCCATTTTCCTTTTGTCTTCTATTGTTTTGTAATGTCCCTTAACTTTTTGAGTCACTTTTTTACAGAGTATTTTAGGCTTGTTTATGTAGAATGATTTGGTCTCCCTTAGAGAAAATGATTGTTCGATTTTTTTAATAAATATCTTCATAAAAGATATTTCCTCTCTCAATTTTTTTTTTTAAAAAAAAAGTTAATTAATAAAGTGTTGAGAGGCAATTTTGAAAAGAGTTATTATTAAAGTATGGAAAATGGTTGAATTGAGTGAAAAGAGTAATGTAATTTTGAATTCCAATATTTATATATTGTGTGATGAAATATGATAACAGGTTTCATTTTTCAAAGTGTATAAAGTATTTGAGGTCAAAAATAAAATTATGGACAAAGTGTTAAGAAACAGATGAAGTATTGATTTTTCTCTTATATCCTCGATTAGTCATTTTCTTCAAGTTGTTTACCCCATTAATTTGGGCTGGCTAAAATTTATAGGGTGATTTGATTTGAGATAGATCAAGATAGATAGCATGTTGAATTCTATCATCAATTTTGAGGAGCTCGATGCTCTAAATTAAATTGGATGACTTACATGTTGGTTCAAAAAAATATTATATTTATAAATTGGTTCACAATATCTGTATAAAAGTATATATTTTTTTGTACAAAATCAATTTATAATTTTTATCAATTTTAAGAACATTTTGTAATTTTCCCAATTAAATTTTCTTGGCATTAACTATTTTTTTTTTCAATTTTGTTAAAGTCTCCCTCATTTTAGCAATTTTTACGTAATATTTCATAATCGAATCAATGATTAGATTGGACAAGACACCGATTGTCCATCCAAAACTTTCATCACCCATCAAAACTCTGCTTAGTTCTTTTCATAATCAAATTCAAAATTTACCCAATTTAAATAAAATTTCTCGAAAGCAATATTAGTTGTGTGAATTTAGTCAATTATTCGAGAGAGGGGTGTATATTTATGATAAACAAAACATGTATTTAAGATTGATTAAAATACAAACATTATTTATCAATGTCGTTGTAGTATAGTGATAAGTATTCTCGTCTGTCACCTATAACCCCGCAACGACATTTTTTATTTTTATGAAAGAACAACAAATTATATATACCCATTAACATATATTAATAATTATGCTGCTATTTCTATTGATTTATTTAAATCCGAATTTGAGTTTTAAAATTTGTTTACATTTGAGTTTTAAAATCTACTTTTTAAAAGTTTTTTACTCTCACTTCATTCCTTATTAGTTTACACTCTCTTTCATCTTTAAAATAACAGTAACAATGATCACATCTAACAAATAATAGTATAATTCTACAATTTTTACGTTATAAAATTTAAATTTTTTCTTACTTAAAAACTCAAAACAAGCACAAATTTTCAAGTTTCTTAAATTTTAGAAAGCACTTAAACTTTGAAAACCTATTTAATTCAAAATAAAAAATGAAATATGAAAAGTGAAGCTAACTAATTTTCTTTTTCCTGTGTTAGACCAAGCAAGTACATCTCTTTGTGTGGGCTATTAAAGTAGATTATTGTTTGGAAAGTAAATCTTAATAATAATCCACTAATTCTAACCTGAATTATGCAGCCCTCTTTAATTACGATTGACATAAATAAACCCAATGTTTGACTTGGACAAATAAGTCTTATTTTAGCAAAATATAAGTATGTTAAATTCAGGCT
>JAPKLY010000210.1:454530-479516 GCA_026898435.1 Prunella vulgaris | reverse complement strand
ATTCAGGCTCGGACAAATTTACCAATAATTCTCTCCAAATAAGTGTTATTCTAGAAAAATATAAGTTATTCATGCTCGATATGTAGTACTTAATTAATTACCTATATTTACTCATTGACTTTTCATATGTTTAATATACTGAGAAATTTTATTTTATACAAAATTTTAATTAGTAAACATAAAGGAGGACAAAGTTGTTATTTAACATTAGAGTTGTTACGTGTTTTAATAGCCGACCTGACCTACCTAAAGTAAAGTATGATTTTAGACTTAAAATATAGAAGTTCAAAAAAAATAAACGGCCCAAACGAGATGGCCCGACGGACCTGATGGGCTCGGGCCACTTTCACCGATATGTCATGAGACTCATGACAGTCTATTTAGCCCAATTTAATTTTTATGATTAAAATATTAAAATTAAATTATATTATATACAATACATTATAAATAATTGAATACAGTAAACACGCGATCAGCTTCTAAAAGCTTAGGTACTCTAAAAAAATTTGGACTGTAAGGTATTTACTCTCTCCGTCCATGATATTTAGTTTACCTTAGTTGTGCACGGTTATTAAGAAAAAGTTGATGTTGATGTTGATGTGTAAAAGTGAGTGTATTAGTATAAAGAAGTATTAATTATTAATTATTAATAAAGTATTTGATGTGATGTGTAAAAATAAGTATATGTGTATAAAAAATAAAAATAATGGATTGAAAATTTTTCATTTTGGGTAGGTAGACCATTTATTGTGGACGACTATTTAAGGCAACGTGGACTAATTTTTATGGACGGAGGGAGTATAATATAATAATTATATTTGTAATTTGTTTTCAATGGTAATTATTTTCCTTTCTTTATTTTTTATTTAATGTCTATATAAACTTAGAAGAAATGAATGAGATACATTTGTCAAAATCAGAATCTAATATCGTGATTGGTGATGATTGATAAATTGAGTAGTTTGAGATATCAACATTTATAAGTTACTAAGTTTTTTTTTTTTTTTTTTTTACTTTAAAGCTATGAAATATTTTTTATTCTATTAGTATTTTAATCTCGAAAATGGTATGTCCACCGGTGGATACAAACTTATATGTCTATCATGAATATGAAATAAGAGATGAGCAAATTTAAGCAAATTAAAATAATATGGAACCCTATGTTTATGTATCATTATTACGTTGTTGATGAACATATAAGTTTGTGTTCAATGATGAACTCGTGATCATTTCTACTCTAAATTTATATGACCCTAAATATGTTTGGACTTGCAATTTTTATTTTGTATAATAAATTTTTAGTTAATATTGTTTGATACTAAGAAGATATAAAATATATATTTGGATTACGAAAATGTGTTGTGTTATATTATATTTAATTGTAAATCACCGCCGAAAGAAAAACGAAATTGTGGGCATTGAAATTGATTGGATACTAAGAAGATATAAAATATATATTTGGATTACGAAAATGTGTTGTGTTATATTATATTTAATTGTAAATTACCGCCGAAAGAAAAACAAAATTGTGGGCATTGAAATTGATTGGGAGTGGTCAGAGGAGGTGATAAAGGTAAAAAATGGGGTCAATAACTTTTTTGCAAAGCACTATAACAAAACCTTCGGTTATCCGACCAACTATTGCTTCTGATATTGCTAGGAAGAGACTCTCTGAAGCAGATAATGAAATGCCAGTTTCACCTTTTTCAGAACAAAAAGTCAAAAGTGCAGTATGGAGCTATGAAAGCTCGAAAAGTCAGGGGCCGGATGGACTCAATTTCAAATTTATCAAGGAATTTTGTGACATCATCAAAGAAGATATCTTAAGAATGATGGACGAATTTCAACATCATGGTAAGCTAGTTAGATGTATTAATCCCTCTTTTATCATTTTAATCCCAAAAAAAGAGGAAGCATGCTCAATGAATGACTATCAATCGATTTCTCTTATTGGGTGCATTTAAAAAGTGCTCTCAAAAGTTCTAGCAAGCCGTTTAAGCAGAGTGATGGACAGCATAATCTCGAAGAACCAAAGTGTGTTTATTGGAAATCGGTAGATTCTGGAGGGAGTTGTTATTCTCAATGAATCTTTGGAAGGACCTAAGAGGAGAAAAAAAAAGAGATTTTTTTTTTTAAGATAGACTTTGCAAAAGCCTATGACTCAATGGTTTGGAGGTTTCTTGATCTAATGATGGATCGTCTCAATTTTAGTAGGAAGTGGAGAAGGTGGATGAAAGAATGTGTTTCAACTGTAACAGCAAATGTTCTTGTAAATGGGAGTTCGTCAGGGGAATTTTGTTTGGAACGAGGCTTGAGGAAAGGGGACCCTCTCTTCCATTTCCTATACCTTATAGTGACTGAAGGCCTTAACACTCTTGTAGCTAAAGCAGTAGATGAAGGTCTATAAGAAGCTGCTGAGGTAGGAATGGAAAGGTTAAAAATGTCGCATTTACAATGTGCAGATGACACTCTTTTTTTAGGTGAGGCAAAACAATCAAATGTGTGGGCTATGAAATGAATTTTTGGAACTTCGAGATGCTATCTGGGCTGAAGGTGAACTATAACTAATGCACCCTAATGGGTGTGAATGTAGACAATCAGATGTAAGAAAGTATGACTTCTATCCTTGGTTGTAAAACTGAAAACCTACCTTTCACATACTTGGGTGTTTCAGTTGGAAGTAGCCATAAAAGAACACCGGAATGAAGTTGTTTTATCCATAAGGTGAAAAGAAAATTGACATTGTGGAAAGATAAGAAAAACTCCATTGGAGGAAGGATCACTTTTCTGAATTCTATGCTTACATCACTGCCTCTATACCATTTCTCCTTCTACCTTTTACCGAAAAAACTCTTTAGTGCTATAAGTTCTTTATTCTGTAAATTTTTGTTGGGGGGGGGGGGTTTCATGCTAATAAAACTGCTTGGACAAAATGAGAGAATATTTGTTACAAAAGATCTGAGGGGAGCATTGGGGTGAGGGATTTATTTTTGTTTAATAAAGTTTTGATTGGAAAATGGTTATGGCGTTTCTTTTCAGAGCACAATAGTCTGTGGGTAAAAGTAATTCGATCTTTGCATGGGAGATTGGAGTTGGGAGATAGGGGTATTATTACTTTAGGGGGTGAGAGATTTGTGTGGTAAAAAATGGATCTGGGATTAAAGGTAAATGATTTTTGGTTAACTTAGAGAAAATTGTAGGAAATGGGGCTGATACTAGTTTTTGGAAAGAGGTGTGGGTTGAGGGGATAGACCTCAAAGCTCAGTTTCCTCGGCTCTACCAGCTTAGTATAAATAGAAAGTGTAATATTGCTTCAATGGGCGCCTGGGTTGAGGGGGTTTGGTATTGGAATTGGGCTTGGATGAGAGATTTGTTTGATAGAGATATGGTTATGTTTAATCGTTTTGTGTATTTGATTAACAGGAACTCACTAACAAAAGGTGAAGATGATAGATGGAGGTGGAAGTCTTCTGGAGATGGAATTTACAGCACCAAAGAAGCTTACACAAGCAAGTCCAATAATAAGAAGAGGGTTCGAGATGATTTGGAATAAGGTGGCACCACTTAAAGCTTCGGTCATGGCGTGGAGATTGTAGGGATATAGTGTATGATGGCTGAAAATAAAAATAAAAAATTAAAAGGAAAATCGAGGCTCGTGAGGAACACGATTTCCTTAAATTCTAGGTGCTAAGTGAATCGAAGGGACACTTGTTTCCCAGGATACAACGATTTATAGCAACAATTTAGCACGATATCTTGCTATTACGAACCGAGATATTGTTCGTAAATCACCGGAGTGAGAACGGAAAAAATAGTAGAATTTTTGGACAGAATAATGGGGCAGATAGCCGGAAAGGTATCTGAATTTTTCCACTCAAGTATTGTATATTTTTTGATATTCTTGTGTTTCTTGCAACACATAAGAATTCTATTTATAGTACTAAAAAATTGACTGTTGGAGTATGGCCATAAAGACCGAAACAGAAAAAAAACGTCTGAATTAATTGCATTAAAACAGGTTTTTTTTTAAGTTTCAAAACGTGTTGTAACTGTAGAGATTTTGAAATCTCAGCAGATCTGAAAAAACGCCTCTCAGGCTGATCCGGACTCAGATCAAGCTGACCTTCAGGATACTTAGCTTGTCAGGCCGCCACCAAATCGGTGCAACATTCGTGTCCGCAGGACGCGCCCGCACACAAATTCGAGGTTTTTAGGCCAAATTCGGCCATGATTTTCAACCCCCCTGGGCGCACTCGTAGAATGTGGAGGAGTATAACCTCATTACTTTCTTGCAAGCTAAGGATGGGTTTCTCCTTATAAACTCACTTCCTCAATAACAATTTTCCAATGTGGGACAAGGCTCTTAGCCTTTCCCTTTTATTTCCCTTCTTTCCCATCCTTAACACTAATATTCCAATGTGGGACATATGTTCCCTTCATTTCTTCATTTGTTATAACAACTTAAAAATTCAATTTCTCATTCACCTAATATTGGAATTGGGCGAGTAATATATCGAATCGAAGCTCTCTTCGAGGAGCACAAATTCCAACAGAGATTACTTTGGGATCGTTTACCAACTAAAGCAAATCTTTTCCGGAGGAATATTATTCATTCACTGGATGATGTGAAATGTGTTCTATGTGGAGTATTTTTTTTGAAACTTCAAATCATTTATTATTTGAATGCGTACATTCATAGAGTATATGGAAGAACTTCTACATGTGGATGGGAGTACCAATAGCTACGCACAATCAAATCTTTGGGTATTTCGTCCAATATTCAAGTTTATTGCAAGGTAAAAATGGTGAACAAATTGCTATCGGTTCATGGATTTGTATTGTTTGGGTCGTATGGAAGTGGAGAAACAAAATCATTTTTGAAGGTGCTCAATGGAATTCAGAAAAGATCATGGAAGAAATAAAGGGTCGTCAGTGGAGTTGGTGTTCGATCTTTAATTCTTCACTTCTCATTTTCTCCTTTAACGATTGGATTACGAACCCCTTGAAAGACCTAAGAGGATGATTTCTTTGTTTATTGGTTTTAACATTTTGATCAACATTGATATTGATGTTGTTGTTGGGGGAACATAGTGTGGTCTCAACATTGATATTGATGGTGTTTCTTATATCACATGAGTTTCTCATTAATAAATTGTTTTTTTCGATAAAAATATATTTAATTGTATAAAATAAATAAATATAAAAATATTCATAATTTTTTTTTCTTAGAGTATGTACAGTAAGAAATTTGTTTCTAGTAAAACCGGTTTCAATACTTTTTAATACAAAAATTCACGTTCTCGAGCGAAACAACTCATACCATTTATCGAAATAATTCATATCTTTAATAATCTTTTATATTTTGTCTTTTCGTATAAACAAATTTCACTATATATTATATTTTGCCTTTTCGGTAATACAAGCATTTGAAACCCATTTATAAGTGGGAGAGTCGTTTTCCATGATTCACCATCGGTTACACTCCCTCCGTTTACGATAAATGGTCCACGTTGCCATAAATGGTCGTCCACAATAAATGGTCTACTTATTTAAAATGAAAATTTTAAATTATTATTTTTATTTTTTATACACATATAATTATTTTTATACATCACATCAAGTACTTTTTTAATAATTAAATATTTTTTTATACTAATATATCCACTTTTACACATCAACATCTATTTTTCTTAATAACCGTGCATAAAAAGAGCAGTCCAATTTTCATGGACGAAGGGAGTAACTTTCTTTGGGGCCTAATACCTAGGATTCAGATACCCTTTCTTTTACATAAGAGAAGAGAAGAGACTGATGTGCATTTGAATCAACTAACAAACACCCAATAGATCAAATAACCATAAATGCGTTTGCATTAAAGGAGGATTTCATATAACCTGAAGATTAATTAGTATTTGTGGGGAAATGTAAAATTAATCAATGTCAAATATATAGTTTTCTTGAAATTCAAACACAACATTTACGATCTGAGCAGAATATGATGAAGAATGAGAAGCTGTTTATCATCATACAATAATAATAGAATGTTTTATTGACAGGAGAGGAGTAAAACACATTAGTTTTGCCTGTGAGCAATATAATTAGCAAGAGCAATCAAAGGAGCTGCTTTTTTTGGATCAAATCCCAGAAGCTGCTCCTGAGCTTCCCTATTCAATTTCTCTGCAAACTCCCTCGATTTATCCAATCCGATCAGCTTCGGATAAGTCGTCTTATCTGCAACCAAATCTTTCCCTGCGGTTTTCCCCAATTCTTGAGATGATTTCGTCACATCAAGAATGTCGTCCACCACCTGAAACATCAGCCCGATGCACCTCGCGAATTGCCTCAGCTTCCCTATTTCTTCATCGTTTCCGCCCCCTAAAATGGCCCCCAGCACCACCGATCCCTCCAGCAGCGCCGCCGTCTTGTGCAGATGAATGAACTCCAGATGATCCAACCCCACCTCCGACATCCCCTCCGAGCATGCATCTACCACTTGCCCCGCCACAAGTCCTTCTGACCCGATGCATCTAGCCAATTCCCCCACCACTCGCACGATTCTGTCGGCGGTGACGCCTTTTGTGGCGGTGGCGACGGCGATGTGCTCGAAGCTGAAGGCCAGAAGCGCATCTCCGGCTATGACGGCGACGTCCTCGCCGTAGATCTTGTGGTTCGTGGGCTTTCCCCTGCGCAGATCGTCGTTGTCCATACAGGGCAAATCGTCGTGCATCAAAGACATGGTGTGGATCATCTCGACGGCGCACGCCGCCGGCATGGCGGTGGATTCGTCGCCGCCGACGAGCTCACAGGCGGCGATGCACAGCATGGGCCGCACCCGTTTACCGCCGGCGAGGAGGGAATATCTCATGGATTCGTGGATTTTCAGCGGCTCTTTCAGCACAACAGCCTCTTCCAAGGCCTTGTTCACAGATTTGGCCTTTTCGAGCATGTATGTCTTGAAATCGAAATCGGGGGCTATCTCCATAACCTTGCTCTCCTCTTTCTGCCCCGCTGTAAGGATTGCTGAGACTGAGAAATTGATGGGTTTTCTTGTGGGGTTTGAAAAGTAGAGAGAGATGGAATTTTTGTTGTTGAGCTGATGTGAGAGAATGGATCTGAATCTTCGGCCATTAACATCTTTCACACAGTCTGTGTGTGACCAAGTTGCGACAGGATTCACGAGGGCACTCATCTTTTCCCAACAATTAATAAAAGAAAATCGCTGCAGATTTCCTTTCAACTCTCTCTGTGGGTCTTGCGATTTAAGAGCATTTTTTTTCAGAAAAATGGAGATTTCGCCATTTTAGTTTGTTTTGAGTCAGGGTGCAGAGAAAATGGTAAAGATTGGTTTGTGCAGTGACAAAGCTTGGCCTGATTGGTAGAGCCAAATGTTTTGCTTTAATTTATGCCACGAGATCACTGCCAATTTATAGCAATTTGAGGGCTAATTTTATTCAATGATAAAATTCCCTCCCTCCTCGTTTGGTTGGTTAATAAGTTAAAAGATAAATTAAATTATCTTATTTAATTTAATATTCGATTTAATAAAAAGTTAAAGACTAAAATTCAATTATCTTATAAATAAAAAATAATATTGTTGATAGAATTTATTAATGGATGTTTTTATGTGGCTATTATGACATATTAATCTTATCAAACAATAATTTAAGAATGTGTTCTTAGATGGATAATGTAGAGAGAGAAAGTAGAGAGCTTAGAGAGAGAAAATGTTTGTGTATTATGATAAGTTGATGTTGGAATGATACAAATGAGACCTATTTATAGGTGTGCAAGTGTGAGGTGACACCTTATGAGCCTATTGGGCTTTTGGTGTCGACGAGGGTTCTTGACCCTCGTCTTGGTTCCTCACAATGCTCCCTTTACAAAGTTTTGTCCTACTACATATCTATCTGCCCTCTATACACACGTTGACTATCGCCTCTGACCTCGGAGGGCTTCCGGACGAACTTCTGTGCCTCGGGTTGCTTTTAGGAACAAAATAGTGGTGGACTCTTGCTTGGTCTCCTCGGATATGGGCGAGCTTCTTTCCTAATGAGAAAGCTCGCCTATGACCCTCTCTCTCCTGGTGCAATCAGCTATTGATTTTGGCCCATAGTGAGCTTGGGCGAGGTTCCCACCTACCTCTCCGAGCTTCCCTGTGTTAACCTCTTGGATTAAGTTCGCCTATCAACAAATATTATCTTAGGTAAGAGGTATGATTATAATTCATTGTTTTTATCTTTATTAAAATACTTCCCTTATATTGAAAAGAAGAATCATAATTCATTTTATTTTTATTTATGATATAGAGGGCAAAATTGTCAATTGCATATGTTTTTATTATTAATCTTGCAATTCAAACATTCAAAATGAAATTATCTTACACTACTAATTATTTTAATCCTTCAATCCAAATATACTATTTAACTCTTAGATAATAATCTCTAGATTATAATCTTGTCTAATCTATATTGAGTTATTTATCTTATCCATTGAACCAAATGAACCCTTATAAATTTCATATCTTTTTGGCACAAGTATTAAGAAGTACATAAAAATATTAATATAGTACAAGTATTGTGATGGAAAAAAGTAAAAAAAAGTAATAGAAATAGTATAAAAAATATTAAAAATAATAATAAAGAAGTGAATAGTAGTTCTCTAAAAAGGTAAAAAAGCAAATGAGCAATATATAGTGGAACAGACAAAAATGACAAAATGAACAACTTATAGTGGGACAGAGGGAGTACTACACTGTTAATTATTTTGAGAGTAATAATAATTTTATCTTGAGATATTAATACTCCCTCCATCCATATAATTGGACTATCTTAGTTGTGTACGGTTATTAAAAAAAATAATGTAGTGTTTGTTTACGTCTGGAGAAGAAAAATAGATTGAGCAAATTCTGTGAATAGTAAATTTGTGTTTGGTTTGAATTGGATGTGGTAGATATGAATGAAACTTACGTCAAATCAATATTTTTTTAAGATGATGATTTATTTTATTATTGTTAATTAATGGAGTAATGATTGAATGATTATATATTCATTATATTTTGTTGTAATACATAAATTTTTTTTAAAAAGAAATAAAATTGATAAAGAATAATTTTTTAGATAAATTAAATTAATAATAAATAATATAAAATTGTGTATATATAATAAATTATGTATATATAATAAAAAAATTAATTTCAAATCGCAAATAATTACTAATAGTAGGGGTGTTGTTATACTCCAAGGGCTCATTTGGTTCGTAAGATAAAAGTATCTATCCGTCAAAATCATGCATGTTTTTTGCGGATAGATACTTTTATCTTACGAACCAAACATACCCCAAGATAATAATAGTGTTGTACGTCATACAAAATACACTAGCCAATTAACATAGTTATTCTTAAGTTTTTTAAAATCATACCTATAGGTTTGTTGATGAACATATCTATAGGTTCCTTAATATCATATCTATAGGTTTCTTAAAATGAACATAGTTATTTTGATGTTTTTTTATATTAGTTGATATGAATTAAATAAAAATGTATAGGTTTGTAGATGTATAATAGAGGGTGAATGTGTATTTTAAATGAGATAGGATATGCAAATACAAAAAATGGATGGGATGGGAAAAATTCATACCCCATCCGGATGTGGTCATCCCTAAACAAACACCTCATAAATGCAATGTGTAAAAGTGAGTGTATAAGTGTAAAAGAATATTTGATTATTATAAAAAAAAAATTGATATGATATTTAAAAGTGAGTGTTTGTGTATAAAAAATAAAAATAATGATTGTAATTTTTGGTAAGTGACTATCTATTGTGGATGACCATTTAAGGCAATGTTGATCATTTATGGTGAACGTTGGAAATATAATTTTGAAGGGTATTTATTATTTAATATATTGATTATTTTATTAAAATATATTTATTAACCAGTAAAAAATTGTAATGAATTGACTTTTGTGAGGATGGAGTTTGCTTGGATATTTGGATTTTAACATTACGAACATCAATTCTGTAGCAGTTGAAGACAACATTCATCAACAACCAATTCAATCGATGGTTGTATTACATAAATCATTAGAATAACTAAAAATAAATAATTCTTACAGTGTTTCGTTGATATAATTCTCTACTATGATATTCACATAATTCTCATCTGAATTTGCAATCCAAGTATTGAGTCTCTAGCGAAATTCGCTAGGAGAATTCGATATTAGAAAACTATAGAGAAATATATTAGGTTTCTAGACATCATGTCTTTGAGTCTCATTACTCATATATATAATAAAGAATTTACGTAAAACCTATAACATACTCACCTCTATTTATTTAATTTGACTCAATTAAAATTTTCAATAGTTGTCAGGTACAATATATGCTTTTTTCCCTTTTTTTTAGTGGGTGAGACTCACTTTTGACCTATTCTGTAACATGAATTTTTTTGGTATTCTTTTTTGCAATTAGTGCACTTAAAGTGGCAGTGATTTGCAATTATTCCATAGTATTATTATATTTTTTATAAATTAATTATATTGATCAAATCAAATATTTAATCTAACAACTCTAATTCATAATCATGAATTATTTATTGTGTGACTCATATGCTCTCATATGTCAAGCGATTAGTTAAATTAACAGTTTTAGTTGAATCCCAGATAATAAATCAGACAATCTCAACTAGAGCTGACAATTTTGACATGCCCGATAGGCCGGTCCGGCCTCCCTAATATTTGGGCTGGGCTGGATTCAACATATAATAGCCCAAAAAAATTGGGCTATTTGGCCCGATACAAATTAATTTATTGATTTTTTTTTAAAAAAAAACATGCTATTGGATAGTTTAGGGAATTCAAACTATGTTAGTGTATTGTTTTTATTATATTAGCACTCTACGTATTTGGCATTTGGTATTACTATGTTAATTTATGTTCAAACTTGTGTTTTTTATTTTATTTTATATTTGTATAGATTATACATGCATATAGTGTTTGCATATATTTTTTATATTATAATTTTAAAAAAATATAGATGGACTAGATTGGACTCAATTTTTAAAACTAGTTACAAATAGGGGCATTTCAACACAAATAAGAACAAAATAAATTCCATTTTAATAATTAAAAGTACATTTTTAAGTTAAAAAAATCTCACACGTTCAACTCCCAATCAACGGTAAAAATTATTATGAGAAGAGTCTGTAGTGTAGCAATGGTAATTTGGGAGGGTAAAAGACTGAAAGAAGTGAGGGTGGGAGTGTTTTATTTTTATAATTGAAAATCTCATAATTTGAATATAACTTTGTGGAGTACCATGAGATTCTAAATGTGGCCAAATTACAAATTGTCATGGCTAAAATTATAAAATGCAATAATTGTAACATAAGTTTATGCATATATACGTAATCCTGAAACCCCTGGAGCAAAAACATGCAACTGGGCCCACTAAAGAATTAAGGCCAGGCCACAGACAACACCATTGAATAAAATAATAGGTGGCTCGTGATTCATGCAGATAACTATTACTATCAAATAATGGTAAAATGAACATAAAATTATAGCTGTGAGTGCAAATAACTTGTCCCAAGTATTATGTCCTCTTTTCATTCGACTTTGACAGTTTTTTGAGTGAAAAGCTACAACTTTACGAATAACACAGAGATGAGTTAAAACTAACGTACTATATCATCTCATCTTTTTCTTCTCCTAAAATTCTCACTACCCACGGTATATGTGGAACACAATTTCCATGTATCAGTACCATCATACCTGTATGTGCTCGTGGCGATACAGTCAACAAAATTTGGAGAAATTCTGCTATACGGTTTTCCTAGAACGAAAGAAAGCAAAGGGAAATAGACTCCCATTACCATTTAAAGTTAGAGCAGGATATCAATTGGAATGTTTTACTTGTTGTAAAGGTAAACGGCACTGAAGACGAAGAATCCAGCCATCTGCCATAGTTAGTGTAAACATCATGAACTCCCTGAGGTCTTAAAGTTTAACTACTACAGGACACACACACACAAACACACGAGATAGAGAGAGGAGATATCTACCATTGAAAATGAAGCTCCATAATAAGGGAAGGCCGTGGTTATGAATCTCTCATATTCATTATGTTTGAATGGTCGTACTGGAATCTGCAAAAACACATTTCAGTCTCGTTTGTCATTGTTATTACTAGTTTGTATTAGCAACATAAAGTTAGTTCCTACAAAAATCAATAGTCAAAAAAGCTCCCATGCATTCCTTAACTTTTTCATCTTTTTTTGAATATTATATTTTACTCAAAGAAACCCAAGGAAGATATAAATGGAAATTGTCCTAGGGTACATAATAACGCGCGAATCATCTTTTGCAAGCTAGGCATGAAATAAATTCTCTGCTTTCAAGTTTGTTACTAGATCTTAGCAATGTAATTTAATATGTGCCCTCTACTCATCATGAAGTTCACACCAAGATTGTCCAACTTATTCGTTCAGTCTAACTAATTCTTTGGCACACATTTCTTGAGAATTTTAAAGGATCTAATTCACCAGAAAATTCATGGTGCCTACACATAGGAGCACAACATGGAAAGAGACGCCCTTGCCAGAAAAAGCCTATGTACATCACCAAAATAATTCCTTTAACAACAGGAAGTAGATATATCTCCAGATCCCCCGTCTTTCACAACAGTTGAATATTTATCAGATTAATAATTAATAGAATACAAAATAAATGATACAAGCCTCCACAATTAAACCCACAATAGTTGGACGGATGGACTCAGAATCGCAAGACAATGGTGGTGGTGGTGGTATGACATACCAGCTCAAGTTGTGGTACTTCAGTTCAGGATAACTATTGTGCCAACACCATACTAGACTCAATATCATAAGTAGACAGTGAAGAATAATACGTGATAACTCACCTGCTTTGAAAGAGATAAAGCTGTATACCCCAGGCTATGATACTCAACCTTAAACTGGAAAACTCCATAAACATCTGGCACCTTAAATGAAGTGTGATAAAGTCCCTACAACAAATGCACAGGGATGAAAAGACAATCCTGTTGTTATTAGATATGGTTTCACAGTTTTGGAAAGTACCTTGTGATTTGTTGATAAGGTTTTCAAGACATAGGGGCTCATCATATAGAATTGCACTTGGACGTCTTTTGCAACATATGGTACCCAACTATTACCGGACCATTCAAAAATCTCAACAGAAAATTCCTGCAAGGATATCATTTTATCAAAACACCTCCTTTTTCTTTTATTCATTATTATAGCCCTTCAAGAGGTGAGTACTGAAAATCCTTTATCTCTATCTGAAAGTACTGCTTATAAAGCAGAAAAGACAACACAGATTCACAGAAAACTGCATTCTCACCAGGTCATCATTGATCCTGTACATTGAAGGCTCTTCAGTTTCACCAACTTTATTGTGCTTAAGATTCAAAGCCTGGGAATTGAGAAGAACAAGTGAAACAAATTTTCAAATCTGCGGAAGACAGAAAACGTATGACCCTCAAAATAAAGAGTAGGGAAACAGTTACTGCCACACGCACACACACACACACACACATATATATATATCACCTTCAGATGGCCCCGTTCATGGAAGATCCATTTGCTAAGTTCAGTTACGAACTGTTCGTTGCCAGATATTTCATATCTGTCACAGTTAAATTAGTTATATGTAAGACACATCCAGAAAGAAAGAAGTCACTTGCTTAGTGAATAAAAGACTCAACTTCAGAGTAATGGTAATAATAATTTCATTGCATGTGTAAGGAAAAAAAATAGAACCTTAATTTTTGTTACTTGGAGTTGGAGCATGAAACTAAAGAAAGCTCATGTTTTGAAGTTACTAATTGCCAATACGGTGATATCACATAAGTCATGGATAAACATGCCATATGACATTTTAATGTAATGCATACATATCAAGTAAATTTGTAGGCTTGCAATACCAAGCATAAATATTTAGTAGAAAAAGAAATCATAGCTAAATATGTTTAGTGACATAAGATGATATTCAAGAAATCAAAGTCAAGTGCAATTTTTTTAATTTTAAAACCTATCAAAAAGCTTTTGTTAGCCAAATAAATAACAAAAATAGCGGAAAGCACCACTCACTTATTAAGGCTCCCGCTTTTCTCCACTCCTGATCTGAACAACCTGGTCCAGAGAAACAAACTGGTAGTAGTACCTTAGAGAGCTACAACTAAAGAAGAGCATGAAATGAATGTCGAAAAAATAAATATCTTAGCAGAAGCAACATACCGGTTGCTGAACAAGTCCAATGAACCAGAAATCATTATTCGTGCGTTATTCCTAGCCTGCCTCCATTAAAATATATATCAAACCAGCAACTATGAGTTTCAAAAAAAAAATGCGAGTAAAAGTTGGATTAACACACCAAAATGACAGTTTGCGTCAGTAGTGAAAAACCTAATAAGTAATATGTTGACGCATGTGTTAGAACACACATGCAATATAATTGTTCCATTATCCTTAGTCCAGCACAGCACCTCAATGTACCACCACACTACATACTAAGCAACCAATCGCAAATCATCCACTTAAGAGGTTCTCCACATGATAAGAGTTCAGATAGATTTTTGGTTCTGAATTTTCAAATTCTATTTTGAAACTTGTGAATTTACATGAATTTTTAACGCTACCATAGAAAGCTGGAAATTATCCATCTATGACCTTTTTCATACTACAAAATTTCATATTTCTTACTTTCCTAGTACAGAGTTTAGAGCCGTCTCCTAATGGCGTAAAATATAGTGCATAACTGTAATTAAGTAATATTAATAACCTGCACAACTGAAACTAGTGAGATGGCAGTTCCAGTGAGTGATGGAGGCCTAGACAGTTTTGAGTTCAGATTAGTGGAATATGCAGAAGGCGATGCAGAAAGAGCCTTCAAAACCTGAAAATTAGATGGAGAGCAGAGGAAAGCCAGTGCAGAAAGCATGCCATCAGTTAAATGTTCGCACAGAGTCACGTGTAGGAAATCCGCATAATGGAAAAGACTGATTCAATAATCTTTGACATACCAAGCTATTTCCAGCATTCAATGAATGTCCAATCCCTTTGAAAAGCACAGGAGCCTGTTTCAAAAATACAAATTGTAGCATAAACAGGTATAAGTAGATCGTTGACACAAATCTTGATGTGTTTTCAGTAATGGAGTACGAAATTGAAAAACAAAGTTCCAATTAAATTTCACTGCACCTGAGAATTAGATCATTTGACAACACACAATTAGACACAAGAATGCATCCCATTTACACAGTCAAGTTCCATGTTTATGAACAACGAGATGCAACGGTAGAGGATAGATGAAGCTGAATTACACCTCTGAACTAACCTCAATTTTTTTGTTTCCCAAAATAACATCAGACTGAATAAAATCATCAGCAGCAATTAAGGTATGGTCTCCCTCAGTTTCTGAGACAGCATAACTAGTGTGATCAATGACAACAGCAGAGGGATCCTGTACAGCAGAGAAATGTTATATCTTATAGAAAGACCAGTAATAAAAAAACGGTGCATCATAATAGGAATTCAGCATACACATCAAGAAAGATGCATACAGCTGCAAAGCAAGTATTGAAGTATCCTTTGTTACAGAGAAAATGAATAAATAGATAAGAGATGGTATTCGTCTCCTGTAACATCATACTTTCAACAATGAAATCAAATGAATAGCAGGGTCATTCATAATGTCACACAGAATTAGCATACTGCCAACATAACTTTTCACATGTCGGGTCTGGGAAAGTATAATGAATAGAGTACAGCATGTGCCCCTAAATGCATCAATGGATTAAGTGGGCAAGCATATAGGATAAAAGGTAAGATTAAGAAGGATAGTTTCCAATATTTTCAAAATAAGATGTCAGAAGCTTATAAACTGCTTTTACATAAGAAAAGACACCCACCCCGTCCTCAAATATGATCCTATTTTTGACTAACTCCTTCAAATTTAATCATTTAAGTTACACAATGATTATTACCAATATCCTATAAACCCCATCCTCTTATTTATTTAAACTATTTAATTTTTTAAATAAAAGAAAATGTCTTATAGTCTAAGAACATCTTACAAGTTGAGAGGGCTTATAAGATCTAAAAAGACAAATTTTAGGTACAGTTTGACCAATGATAAATTTCAGTATGGATTGTTTTTCGCACTGTTTACCATAGGGACAGAAAATAGTAACAGGTCAGGTAGTTTTGAAAATAAAAGTTTGTGTCAACCAGGTGTTCAGTACAGTTGTTAGGAAACATCTTTCATACCCATAGATAACTATGTTAGTTAGGGCATAATCAGACGAGCCATACCTCGAGATTACTATGTTAGATTAAGACAATAATCTCATACTGGCAGATACATAACAAATGTATTACTTAAAAATAATCAACATCTTATACTTACTTAGGTACACAGTGTTAAAAATACAAATTGCATACTATTCACAGCACAGAATAGGCAGATAAACGGATTTATCCCTCCTAGCAACTACTCCTCAATGAGAGAAGCTGGTTTTCCTTTTCTTTTTTCTAATTGAATTCATTGCCTCTATACTCCACGTATCAATTAAAACTCGGTGAATCCAACATCAGAGTTTAGAGGGAGAGAGAGGGAGAGGGAGAGCAAAGTAGTAGTAGTAGTAGTAAAGCAACACCTCATCAAAATCAACCCCGCATTCAGAAGCAATGCTCCGGATCAAATCGGATGCACTTGAATCCACAGCTAAAATCAAGTCATGCCCTGAGTCAACGAAGTCCAACACGCCCTCCAAGTCCAAAGACCCTCCAAACCCTAGACAAAATCTTCAGCACTCAGAACAATATTCCTTCGTAAAAAGGGCCACACCGAAAATATTAATCCAAAACAATTAACTTACGCTCGGTAGAAGGAGAGAAAAGGATGAGGCTGTCGTATAAGTACTGTCCATATCGCTTGACCGCGATCGCAGGGTCATCAGCGAGCTTGAAATCGAGATCGAAACCGCGGGACTTTAGGGATGAAAAGAAGAGGGAATGCGAGGATTTGAGGGAGAGATCGTCGAGGAGAACGAGAACCCGGCGATCTGTGGGGTGATCTGGGGAGAAAGATGACACAATGAGGGGAAGGGTGAAAATCAGGTTGAGTATGAAGAAGGCAGTGGTGTAGGGTTTGGGCGCCACTGCCATTTTTTAGATTCAGGCGAGGTTTAGGAGAGATGCGAAAATCAGCGGTGTGTCCTAACATATGGGGGGTTTGGCTATTCAAGAATTAAGAGGGGTAGAGAGCACTGCTGACCGTGGAGTGGTTTTTTTTTTTTTAATTTAAAAACTTGGGTTTGAATTTTAAATTTTAAAATTTAATTTAGTTTAAATTTTGAAATATTTTTAAATTTTTATTCTAGCTCCATAAATAACGAGATATATCAATTAATTATTATTATTATATTTTTACTTCATTTAATAATTTTTCTTCTTTTATTTTCTTTTACGTCATTAAATTAAAATTCACCCTATCAAAAAAAATCAAATTTAAAATTCTCTAAATTTTAAAATTTTCAAATTTTTAAAAATTAATTTTAAAAATCACTTAAAATTCAAAAATAACGTCCCATAATGTTGTTCTGATTTTTTTTTTTCTTAAAATTGTGAAACCGGTTAGGAATACATACATAACCTCTAATTTTGTGCCCAATTTATTTATGGCAAAGTATTTTATAAGTTGTATAAGATGTAAATTGAAAAAAAAAATGAATCAAAACTTTCTAAGTATTATGCATAAAAAATGTTTTAGAAAATTTTTAGAGTTGAATTACGTGTATATAAATTTATCAGTATGTATATATCTAAATTTAAAAATAATAATATCTTATATAAAATTGTTCTGCCTCCAGTTGATAAATGACTTCTTATATAAATTGAGGCAGTTGTATGTATTATTTGCGTGAATTTTATGACAAATTTTTATTTTAAAGATGTAGAAATTATTATAAGAAAAAAATAAAAAAGTAAAAGTGAACAAATAGAGTATTATAGAGTGAGTTGGATCAATCAATACTTGTATAATTAAAAACAGTTGACCCCAAGCAAAATGGGTTGTTTTTATCATACTTTTGGGCGTGCAATAGCATGTATGAAATTGGACTTCAGTGTTGGTGCATAGCCCAACGTATGGAATTTCGGCCCAATAGTCTAGATACAATTCTTGCTATTCGATTTTTTTTTTTTTTAAGAATTAACATTGCATAAATCAAGAAGCCACATTGTCGGCTTCCACATCACTTAGTCTGTGTTTTCAAATTCTATAAAAAAAAGTGTAAAATCACCTTTTTTTTTTTTTTTTTAATTGGTAAGACCTATCTTTTCAAAAAAATAATAATAATAATTCTACACTCTTTTTAAAGTTTGAAAACACACCTTTACAATAGTATCTGGAACACGAGTAGAAAAATAAAGAAATTATATAAGTAAAACTAATTATTGCTAATTTATGTGATACTATATTCTTTGTTCGTTTTGTCCATGTGAAGATAATGTTATTAAAAAAATTATCTTATATTTTAACACCTCGTGCACAATGCCTCCTAAGTAAGAGAGATCTATCATCGGCCTTACTAATGCATATACCACCACCTATGAGTCTGACTCCACTATTAGATGATGCACCCACGCTCGCAAGCTCCAAAGTTCCTTTTCCAAGTCATATGTATTAGGTTTCAAGCCCTAGTAGTCTATTTCGGGTGACATATTGTAGCCGTCTCAAACTCCCTTAATGAGCTAAAACTTGCTCCTTCAACCGCTCGTTTGTTGTGGGCTTAATCTTAAACACAAATGCATTACAGTTGTTCCACAGAGACCACAATAACATAAGAAACATCTGTCTTTTCTCTGTAAAAAGCACCTACATGACATCAACAAACTAGTGGTCGAGATCTCTACCATTCTGAATCTGCACAAGGTCGAGGTCAAGCAAGTCAACTTCCCACACCTCTAAAATAGAAGCACAATCTCAAATTGTATGTTTCGTCGTCTCAACATCCACTACATATCACTTGCAATCTGGATCAACATCCACAAGCCTACTTATGATTTTATAGTTGTCAAATAATTCATGGATTGTTTCTAAAGAATGAAACAAATCATAGGAAATCAAATCAATGGACCAAATCCATTACCATACTATCACATGCACATCCGTCTGTAGCTATGACACTCTCACCCGCAACACATCCATACAGTCTAACTTCACCGTATAAATCACTGACTTGGTGAATCTCCATGCTAAACAGTCCTCCCATCCCTAGATGCCCCACAGAGATCGTGAGAATCCTATGTCAACAACATCATCAAAATATTCTTTCAAAGCCTCTCTATCCTACCATCTCGCAGCATGCTCAATTAGATCTGCCATTACAAGATCTGAGGATGTTTTCTCTAAAGTGAGTGTACGTACGGCTCCCACCAACATCATGCTCCCAAGGTTCTGACCATACTCATACCCTACCCATCTCTAATCACCCATACAAGCCCCTTCTCCAACACCTTTCTTTCCTTCAATAAACTTTACCATGTATAATTATTGTTCTAAAGGTATTCGAAGGAAAATAACGAGCTTTTAGGACCCTAGCATAATCTTGAAGAAGTTTTCATCTCTGTTTAGCCAATAAGACTCCGTAAAATGTAGCAAGGTCTCGTAACCCAAGTCCTTCTTCATGTTCTAGCTTACACATTCTTTATATTAAATTCATTAATTTCATTTACATTTTCTTTAAAATAAAATAAGTTTGCATTCATTTAAATCATAATTTTTATATCACATTTATGTGAATTTAAAATACTATCTCCGATTATCTAAAATATCTTCACTTATCTTATTTATTTGTATACAAAAGTACGCACATTCACTTGATAAAAATAGTTACTTTATTATCAACCTCCAACCATCACTTAATTACACATATCACTTACTATACACTAATACCATATAATTTTTCATAAATGGACCGAATAAATACTCTTACTCTATGTACTTTTATCTTTCTTTTTTTTCTAAAAAATTGTAAAAAACTTATACATATGAGCATAATTTTTCATGAACAGAAAGAGTACAATATTTTTAAAACTAAATAAATAAATTATTGGAGCAAATAGGAGTATGTTTTTACTTGTAAAACTAAATAAAACAAGCCCTCCCATTAATCCAAGCAAACTATGGTACATTTTTAATTTGTTTACCCATCAAATTTGACAATAGGTTTATTTATTATTTATTTTTTAATAATGAATATAATTAGATATATGATTTATTTATGTGTTTCTTTTTGTTGACATGGTTTTTAGACATAAATGTTTGTTTATATTTTTTCTTAATTAAAATTTATCATCGAACCATACTCACAAAAAATTACTCCCTAGCTCATCGCGGTCCCACACAAATATACGTGTTACATTCAACATTTTTCTTAAAAAGAATCACTGAACTTGACTTTTATCATAAAAAATAAAATAAAAAATGATATATTACCAAGAAATTGATATTTAATGGTATCCAAAACCAAAACATTTAGTAGGTATATTAAATTTCATCACACCTCACATGCGTTTGGCAATTCATTGAATTCATCCTCACAGTCAGCCTTAATCTAGAAAATGGGTTGTCCCCCGGTCCCACCCCCACCCGCACGGGTTTACACCCCCCGCACGTGCGCCGGAGTCGCATCCCTTTCTTTAATTTTGTCCTTTTTTATTATTTAAAAAACTCCTCAATTTTTATTTATTTAAAACCAAGTATTCAAACTACAGTACGTCTCACATCATTTAAAAGAGTTTTAATCAGTTCACGAGTTTTTTTTTTTTAAAGTAAAATTAGCAATTTAGGAATCTAAACGATTTTTCATATCGATTTAAAATTTGAAAGATAAAAAAATTATCAAATTTAAAAACTTAAATTTGACTTAACCATCATCAGATTATATTTGACCTCTGATAATTTTTTATTATTCAATTATAATTTTATAAATTTAATACTAAAAATTAAAGATATATACATTAATTCTGGAATAAAAATATTAATGTACATAAATAAATAAAAATATAATCTATAATATGCCTAATATAATCTTAATAATTGTGAGAACTAAATTGGATGTTCTATCTTTCAAATCGTAGATTGGTAGTTTTTTTTTTTTATCAGGTCTTGAATTGATTAAAAAAAATTCCTTTAAATTCTAAAATTGAATTTATTTTCATGTTATTTTCAACTTGTGAAGTCCAGATTTGAAATCTGATTTCTCCATCGAGACCATTTTTTTATTTGCAATTCTAATTTTTCATCCAAATTAACTATATATACATCCGTCAATATTATATACATACATATCTAAAAAAAATTACTATGTTTTTAGTTTTTACTCTTTTTTCTTCCTTTCTCTCCCCTATTTTTCTTATATTAACTCAATTTTTTCTTACTTTTATTAAATTTAATTACTATTTTACTAATTAGTAATAATAAAATAATATATCATCCTCGCTTAATTAGCTATTTTCAATCTGTACTTTAAAAGTCGAACTACTTTTTTTAACCACTTAAAATCTATTTTACTAAAGTAATACTTTTTTACTTTTAACTTTTCACAAAACACTTATCACACTAAAATATATTAACTCAACTTTTTTTTACTTTTAACTATTTACTGCCAAACATTAAAATTGAATACAAATCTCTCATTTAATAATTAAAATCTCATCACTACGGATTAATTTTCTACGCACCGTTAAACGGAGTCTAATAAAATAATGGCCAAAATGATTAGATTGTAAATATTATTTAAAATCAACCTCAGACCTGGCGTATACAACATACTAATATACGTCACTTAAATTATTATTTATGCAATACTATTTATTAACTAATTATAAAGGTGCATGCATTAGGCAAATAGAAAAAAATTAGAGAAAAATATGGTCCCATCAATTCGCCCTCGCCAGCCTGCTTGCTTCGTTGTGCCCACACGTGACATTGGCTACTTAATTGGTTGTTTATTCCCCCCAACTCCAACCGGCTAGCTAACAAGCTCCTTTTTTTCTTTATTGAGAAATATAATTGAGCTTATTTGACATTGAGCCTTCTTTACACAGGGTGTTTTATTGGGAATTTTCCGAGTAATGGTAATTAAAATCACAGTTTGTGTATAAAATAACTCTATTATAACTTTAATTTTAAAAAATTAAGGGGCATTTGTTATAATTATAAGGAATGAAATGAGTATAGAAATGGAAAGGGTATGAAATGAAAATCATAGTTCTCAATTTCTCATATAACTGAACTATGTTTGATTTCTTTGTTTTTGATAATCAAAGTCATAGTATTCCAAACACACACTATGACATTAATTACCATTACTCAGTTACAAAAGTTCTCAACCAAGCACTACCTAAGTAATCTATTATAGTTTAGCTATTTGAGGACTATGAATTTTATTACATACTCTTTCCATTCCTTACAATTATACCAAACGTCCCCTCAGATTCATTCCTCATATTCGATTAACAAGTTCCTTTTCTAATTTCCTTCAATTCTCCACTTCACGAAGGTTTTTATTTTCTTTTTAATTCGTTTCACAATACTCTTCACATTTTTTAAATATAAACAACACTCAATTATAACATTCTTTAATTAATTATAATATTATTTTATATATAAAATTAAAACAGGAGGAACAACACAATAAAACATGCAAATAACCAGTCTATCACAAAATTGTAAGTTTATTTAATATAAAATAATATTCATTTCAAAGTTAAAAAGTTATTAATTTTTGTATATTTGATATTGCACGTATCTCATATGTGTCTGACATGCCGACCAGTCTTGTCCAAAATAATACCCAATATAAATGTTTGAATTTTAATTGGGACATGTCAGGTGACATATTGAATGCGTATCTCACCCGTATCCAAGTATCAAAGTATTGGTGTGAAGTATTTGACACTGCATTATTCAATATTATTTCAGAGTATATTTGCATTCTATAAGACTCGAGTGTTTGGTTTGTCGAGGAATCAAAATAAAATGAGTTTGATAATACTAAAAAAATGGTAATGAATATGTTAATTATTGTTGGGCTGTTTGGTTTGTATGTACTCCCTCCTTTTCCGATTTAAAATGTTTGTCACTTTTGATAATTCGTATTGAATTAATGAACATATATATTTTTTTTATAATTTTACCCTGAGTACTTGACTAAATTTATGCTACTAAATATGGATAGAGAGAGAAAAAACGTGTAAAATTACTCATATTTTTCATTTAAAAGATTTAGTGGTATATATATAAATTCTAATTACAAGATCTTATTTTAAAGGGTAAATTTGTGAGAAATATGAAAAATATGTAAAAGCGACAAATGTTTAAAAATAAGTTTTAAGCCTAAAAATGATATATGTTTTGAATATGAGGAAGCATGCATTATTATCATTACCATAGAAAATATTTGGTTTAAATGAAAATTATTCATAATTAAATTATTAGTACCTTCTTTTTATGTTAAAAAATGTACTACTATTATATATTAATAAGGATGAATGTATTATAAATAATTTAGAAGACAAAATAAGATTTTAAAAAATTATATATGAAATGTTAAAAGAAATAGCCTTCATTTCATATAAAATGATGAGTATGAATCAAAAACTTTCATTGCTTGCTTTTTAGTAGTGATGCAGAAATCGGCCTAGGCGCTAGACGGCCTCTTGCCAACAATTTTAGGCTTTTCCAGGTTTAGGTGTCCTCTAGCCTAGGTGGCCCAAATTTTATATTTTTATAAATTTTTTAAAAAATTAGGCGGCAAAAAAACGTTCGATTACCAATTTTCGACTTCTACAACCTTGCTTTTCATATATGAAACATTTAGTTCCCTTGAAACACATAGAATTTTTTTTATTTCATTCTCACTTCTTACTTTAAATGAACCGTAACGAAGATTTTTCCTCGGTTTCTCTTTAAATTGTTAAGAGGCAATACATTTTTGTATTATTATCTAAAATGACAATAAAATAATAATACTCTCTAAATCAATCTTTTATAAAAATTTCTTATTTATATTTCATGTCACTATATTTTCCAATATATCCCAATACAATATATTAATTTCTCTTTCATAAAATTGAATGGACCAATATACCTTCAACTTTACATCTTTTAATATTAATATACACTTTTCTACTAAAGAAAAACATTTTCTACTAAAATTTGAGTAATTTTCATTTGAACAATCTAAATTGGAATGGAGGGAGTACTACTTTCTACCCCATTTTTCTCCTAATAACCTTTACACTTTTATTCTCGAAATGTTCCACAATAAATTTCATGTTCCATAAATAAAAATAATTTTTTTTATTCATTAATCCAAAAAATAATAAAACAGTTTTTATTTTTTTCTGAAATGTCATTTTGCATGCCTCATGTTGGAAGGAGTATGTTTTATTTTGTTTTGCAGAGTACTTTAATTTTAATTGAAAATAAAACTTGGACATGCAATGGTAGAACCAAGGATGAAAATATCGGTATCGACGGAAATATCGGTACCCTGAATTTATGGATATATCGATGGAAATATCGATATCGAATATCGATATCGGTAAAAAATAGAAAATTCACGGAAATTTCATTAAAATAATGAAAATTTAACATGAAATTTTAGACAATATTATTACTAGTCTTAATACATTAATTGAACTTAAAATCTCAATAAAATGAGAATCTTACAACAAACATATCAAGAAAACATACGTAAGAAATATAAAACGATACAACAATTGTTCATAATTATTGAATATTACACAGCTAATACCAAAATAATGTCCTATGAGCCTCAAATGTAGAAGAAGAAAGACCATTTTGGTCTAAGCAATTGTTGATAGAATTTATTAACAGCGTTTGTTTATGTGGCTAATATAACATGTAATTCTACCAA